>JAODGC010000007.1:7458184-7470329 GCA_027574925.1 Ecitoglossa quadriceps
ATATTGAATTTCCCGCTTAATTTTACAATTTATGACTCAATAATTACAAAACTAATTAATTTCTTATCTAGACAGTTGTAATTTAGAGTTTTTTTTTAGTACATTAAAGATTCTGGTAGGCAAAACATTTTTATAAGCCTCGAATCAGAGTCCCAGGTATTAAATTAGAAAAAACTCCACATTCCATGTTTTTTTATTTTTGTTACACATTAGGCACACTTTTAATTTCACTAATTTTTAGGTTGTATTAGAAACTATAACTCTGAGTTATTATATTTGAAATTAATTCGTTTGTAAATTCAAATTGACTCATGCGCAGCACAACTCGTATTAATAATTGGAAATTTTCAAGGTTCAGATTAAAATATTGATTCTTTGGGGTTTATATATCATATTTCAGCCCAGTAGAAAGTTTTTATTCTGTTGAATTCTTTGATACTTGTGTTTACTAAATACAATACTCTAGAGCTTGAGTACAACAGTTTGCATGCAGCAAGCAAATGAATATCTTCGCATATCGTGTATGTAAAGTCGTCGGTTGAGGTCGGGTCGTTTTGGCCATATACGGCATATAAGTAGTACTATGATGAATACACTCTTCTGCAGCCAACTGGTCAAACATCCCAGCGAATTCTCCGAAGACTCATCTCATCGAAAATGTTGGAACAAAACAAGGAAAACCAGGAACTCAGCCAACAACGTTGAAGGCACTGCAACGCGAGTCGAACTCATCTTCAACTTAAGCTTTAAAAGCTCCCTACACTGAAGACAACAAAATAAACAAGTCTTGACTCTAGTCACCTCTTCAGTCATTATACCTGCCTCTTTGAGTAAGCCAAGTTAGCTTAGTGAATTTCTATATGAATAGTGAGTCTCTTGTTTTACTGCGGGGCAATCTCAGCAATGAAATGCTGACATTGTTGACAATGGCAGCATGCTGTTTAGGACTTCTGAATTCAGGCGTTCGGGGATAGCTTGAGAGGCTTAAGATGTGTCTCGGTGTCTGGACGTGGACGAGTGTGTCGGCGAAGAGCCGGAGACTGCGTACCAGGCGTTGGCCAATAACCTCGACCTCGAGAGTTGTTACTGCTGCCCATTGCTGGTGCTGCGAGCGAGAGCAAAGAGGGATTCGAAGATGTGCGCGTACCAATCGTGCCAGCAACGCGGGGCCAACGGTACACGTCGAAGGTACAATGCAATATCGGACAATGCTAACTAAACCGAGTTGGGAATTATTTGCAATCGGGGTAAGCAGAAGAAAAAATCATGGGGAAAGCAGGGAAATGCTTAAAAAGCGCAAAGAGCAGGGATCAATACAACAGGAGGTACGCAACTTTTATACGACTTAAATCTAAGATTGATATTTAAGTATTATGTTAGGAACTTAATGCTAGGAATCAACGATGCACATTAGTTTGATACCTAAGTAGACTTCAAAATAGGAAGGAAAATGTTACCCCAGAAGACTATGGTTAGAGAATAGTTTTAGGTACTAGAAACGAGATTTTAGTTTTAAATCAGTAGTTATAACTTACTCATAGATTAAACTCATTTCAGGCATTTCATAATATAAAAGCACTTGTAAGGAACAGAAAAACAATGATTACAATCTTACTTTAAGGAAACCAAGTTAAATAACAAACAAATTAATTTTGAAAAATTTTCGCAAAGATATAACACAACAGCTTGTTCAATTTGTAATTAATTTTTAATGAAAGCAACAATTTTTGTATCTTGCGTCATATATAACTTAGATCCATCTCTGTCAAGATTCAATTCTAAAAGAGCAATCTTTCTACAATCTACAATTATTCCCCTCAATAGTAAGTCTGATTCAACCTGATTTATTCGACTCTCACTCGCACAACAAATGACAGAACAGCTCGAATGACGGGATCAAGTCAGAACAATTTGTATCGATCCATAGTCATCAAGTTTCTAATGCAGGTTGATTTAAACCGATGATAGATAAAAGATTAGTTCGATTCGTGCCACGTTTTCTTCTCGATTTTCGTCATTCTGAGATGCGCTCGCATCTCGACGCGCCTGCGACGAGAAAGCAAAAACCGAAAGTACTTCTCGCTTAGCTTAAATGCGGCTTAACCTGCTTCCACGCTGATATAACAATTACGGCCGCAGCCCAACAACAGTTATAAACTCGCCTTGTAACGAGCGATATTACTTCTAAGGTGCATAGAGGAATACACAAATAAATTACGCGATCAAAAATTCCATTCAGGAAACAACAGCGAGGTAAAAATCGCGTTATGGAATGCTTTGGAGAATGTGGATTGGGTCCAGGTATCGATTGGGCATGGAATTGGAACTCGAAAAGATTAGGACGATTCGTGATGCCATGTATCACGATTATTTTTTTCCTCATTAGTGTTCTGAGAAAAAGCTTTTGTGGCTATGCCTCTCGTTCGGGGAACAATGAATACTAAAATTTCATAAAAATTTCGAAATTCAAATAGCATTCACAATGTGGTGAGGAATAAATACAAAACATGCATGTGTGGCGTGAGCAGAGGGACGAGTAATAAGTCTAGTGTGCGCAAATGCAAAGCTCTGTGCGCTTGCAATCGAAACGAAATTAACGATTACTTTCACCGAACGCGCTACGTATCGCTTTGTATGTGGTATACTCCTTCATAATTTATGAAGCAAACAATCGCCAATGGCCCAATGGTCTTATTGCTTAGACAAGAGGAAGTTAAATGGTAGAGTGTTGCAAAATGTCACTGGGTTTTAAATTGTCCATATTGAAAATATCGTAATCGCGCAAACGTAATACTGTTGTGCGCATGCAAGATATTAAAAGACATAACTAGCATATTGTCTTCTAGATCAATACAAAACGTAAAATTTGAATTGCAATGTTATTGCAACTATTTATTGACTGATGAAGTTATTTATTTATTTACTTGTTGTAATATTATACATCCACAAGCATCAACCCTAGTTTAAAATGCAACAAACGGGCACGCCTGCAAAAGTTTCATGCGATTAATTTCGCGCGCCGAATGTTTGCAATTTGTTTAAATAAAGTGACGCATGAATGTAATATGCGCATTGCCGGAGCAATATGGCGCGCACGTCCATGTCGACAGTTTCGCTCTATTTCCCTTCAACGATGTCAGCGAGTTCAGCCATGATCTGTCCGATTGTTGAAACGTGAGCAACACGAGCGTCGAAGAGTGAACATGCAAATATGAGGTACCAAAGATGCTAATTACTAAGTGCTGACGCTGGTAACTGATGGTAACAAAGAGGATGACGTGGTAAAAGACTATGATTAGAGCTTAGTTTTAATCTGTCAAGTTATACCAAGGGTTATTGGGTCTCAAGTGGAAAGTTTATTTGATTTCATATTAAATTTTTTACTTGATTAGTACCTAAGTATTTTAGGACTCTAAATTAAAGAAGTAAAGCTCGGGCAGAAAGAAGTGAGAAGAGTGATCACTTCAGGAGATTACCTAGCCCAGATTGGACCAGGAGTATTAGAATCATTCAGGATGTTTAACAAACTGGTGGTGGCAACGATACTATCATGCTCGAATACTACGATAGTGATAATGGTAGCTTTGGGAGCGTTTTATTTCCAAGCAATTGTTCCCGGTTATTATTTTTCGGTTTGATTTCATAATATATCAACTTCTTCCCTTCCACTTTTAGCAATTTATGTCCCATTTTATATATCATGTAACATATGTTCTGCTACTGGACCCCGTTGGACTGTTTTGCTAGAAAAACTCCAAAGTACACACAACGCCCGAGCTTACTGGTCTCAACTCCCAACCTCGCTGCCTGCTCCTGCTGCTGCCGCCGCAAATGAAGAAGAAGCCGGTCGGGCGGCCGGCGCGAGACCAGTTCAACGAACTCCACCTGACTTACTGCCTCTGTGTGTGTGTTGTAGTGTGGCGTGTGCGCCGACAGGCGTGCGCAGGGCTTTGCCAGGACTCAAGCTGAGCTTTCTGCATCATCATGCATTGTAGCACTCGTAACGCGCCACAGCGGAGGAAAAAAACTAGGTTTAGGTTGGTAGTCGGATAGCTGGTTTACAGTTGGCGTATTTTACGATTGGCAATCAGTAGGCGACAATGACAACCGCGTGTCGAGGATCTTTAGTTATGTTAGGAAATGGATTGCAGTGAGAGATGGATGATTTCAGGAAGATATTGTAATTGATTGCTGTCGTGGTAATTAACGCCTTGGCGTGTCACTGTTTGAGGACAAATTGGATTTGGGTTTAAAGTTGAAGAACTAGAGGAATGGGAGAGGGTGGTTATCAGGATGTGTTGGTTGTTAGTACCACTGCGTCACCTGGTACTCAAGTGAAATTAACCTATTTGCATTTGCACGTCGCATAATTCACTTGATTTACTTTATTTGCTCGGTTATTACATCAAGTTTGATATAAATCTAAATTTAGATGATTTGTGTTTGAAAGTTATTTGCTAATTTTTATCACAAGTTGTATTTAGTAATTTAGAAATATTTTATTGTAATAGCAACGATTTTAAATGCTAAATGGTAGTTTCTACGTTCATTGGAAAAGCTTTTCAGACAAATTTACAGTTCTAAAATTTGTTCTTTGAAGGAACTTTTCTGTCCTTGAAGATAGGATTAAGAATTCCAAATGAGTTTTCGTTGATTTACTAAGATTTTCTTGCATTCTGTACAGTTTGAAAGTACGTGTGTGCCTTGTGATTAAAATTCAAGGTTGTCGGAATCGCACTAGTGTGGTGGCTGCAAGCTCCCACTTGGAAAAGCGGAGCGAAGCAGGCGAAGAAGTAAAAAACTCGACTCGTCCCGAACCACCACAACCCGAGCGAGTCAACCATGTGCACCAAGTGGCATCAGAGGTACAACACAACATGCACCATTTATATAGATGCATTCTGCATGAGTGCATTGGTGCACTTGAGAGAAGTCTTCAGCTCTAAGTCTAGTGCTGCCAAGCGTAAGCAGGGACGTGTTTTTGTCAGTTTCATGTATAGTTTACACGCATGGCACGCATTACGCGCGATTGCACGTTGCAAGTGCCAATGAAATAGAAAGGACGACCGGGAACTGCAAGGGCGGCGACAGCAGTAAACCTGCGAGGCAGGTGATGTGCATCGTCCATTCGCACATATAATCGAATCGTGTAATTATTTAGGGTGCCGGACGCGCCACTAGACTTGTAGAATTCGATACAAACACAGCTTGCAATTGCAGATTGAGCGTCTGTCAAAAAGCAGGAAACTGTTCGTATTAATGGCATAAAGCTTTCATGGAGAATGCACCTGGTGTTGGTTACAATTACAATTTCTCGATGCACGAATATGATGGACACAATAAAGAGGAAGTCAATTTACAAGGTGTGCAGAATCTACACAATCCATAAACGCTATTCAATAAATAATTGTTATTAATATTTAAGTGTAGTGTAGGTAACAACATTTAGCACATGTTGAAACATGTAATGGTCAATAGCAAACAAGTTGATTACATAAATAATGCTCCACTGAACGAGCGAATTAATTACAACTATGTAATGATGAAAATTAGAACGAGCGCATTGATCACACGCTGATTACTCAATTCCCTGCTAGGTTTTCACCGTTTACTCGCTTGCTTTGAATTGAAATAATTGCATACAGTCGTGTTTATGTTGATTTTTTGGTGTAAACTTTGATGACTTTTTTTACCAGTGCGCATCGTTCGCACGCGATTTGCATGTTGAAAAAATATAATGAAAACAATGCGAAAAGTGAAAAGTTTGCCCGTGGCCCTTCCACGAGGCCCTGACTAAAACTGTCTGGGCTAAAATGTCTTCGTGTTCACGCGCTATTACCGGCGAAATTCGACAAATAACGCAATCATTTTCGAGCGCTGCTACCACGCCATCCAATTTTAGGCGTCGAGTTTATTTCTTATTTCCCGATTATGTGCTTTCACGCCGACATAATAACATTTCGGAGGATATAATTTTCTATTATTCAGGTATGCATTTAGAGGCAAGTCAAACGAATCACTTAATTTTTTTGTTGGATTTCTTCAGGTTGATATTGATTGCCAGCTGGTTTAGCTTGGCAATTAGTTATTTGATACTTGTATGTTTAGGGTCTTGCTCGGATGTGATTTGTTGCATTTGGTCAATATGTAAGTGTGTCTCGCAGTGTCTCGCATCCGCTTCGTACATCTCATCCGCCCACGATAAGCACCAACGGCGAATTTATCGCAATGTGCGATTATTACCCGCGCAAACGTGTGATAAAAGTCTGCAGTCAGCCGGCTGAAAGAGGCACGTTAATGAGTCTGAGCCTGGCGTTAGGTTTTCTTGTCAATCTGCGTGGCCTGCGTGTCAGTGTGTCAAATTTAACAACAAATTCCGAAAACCGCAGAATACATCGTGTTCTCTTCCTAAATGTTATCCGTTCGGTTGGGAATTTTGCTCTGCGGTATTAAGTAATAAAAATTACTCTGGTTTAGGACAGTTTGAAAAATTGCCCTTTCCTTTATGGTAATGTGCAATTATGTGGATTTCAAAAAAGAGATGACCAGTCGTCAAGAAGGCAAGGTCAAGTTTAAGCGATCTTAAGACCAAATTTTTTGGGTTGAAACTAATTTACCATACATTATTCAGATAAGCGATGATTTAGCACGGTGATAACACGCAGGAAGATATATTTGACCTAAAAATACTTACGCAATAAATTTAACTATTTGTAATATTGACTTATATAACTTCAATTACTTGTGAGGAAAACTACATGTTATCTGATGTACCTGAAATGAAAAATATTTCACCAACCTTTAATTAATAAAAAGGCAAAATTGTTTCTTTTATTTTATAGATCAATTTTTGTTGCTTCCGCAATTCCTCGGTGAAGTTAATATTGACATTAATCCAAAGTGAGCACTACTCGAAAGTACACTGCGGCACTTTATATCACTCAGTTCTGAAGTTGTGGATACTTCACGAATTTCGTTTGCTTTTAATTTTACTTTAAACCGTTTGTGAACTTCGGAGCTTTTCGTCGGCTGCGCACTCGGCGATGACGTGCGTGCGCGTCCACGAGTCCCCGAAAGACAACTAGCTGCCGAGTGGGCAACGCAAGCCCAACTAACAACTGGTGCTGCTTAGGAGTGGAGGATCGCTTGATGGTGGCGGTGGAAAAGGATAAAGTAGATGGCTTCGTTTTTGGGTACTTAGAGAAAAACAAAATAAAAAAGATATTAATTAAATTTATTCCAAGTTGGATATTTACATCTATGTACAGAACAGTAAACTATCATCATGATTTACAATCAAAGCTCTGTGGGATTGAAAATTGGTCATTAAGGTTTGAAAAATAAATTATAGGCTTTGATGTCACTATAGGTACAAATATGATAAAATCACCTAAGTGGCGGTGTTTCGTTGATTTTAGCGACTTTGACAATCACCAGTTTCTTAATGTTTAACACGTTTTCGGCGTGGTGCTTTATAAAAAAGTTGCAATATGCAACTAGGCAACCTACTGAAAACGTTTTAAACATTAATGAAATAATAAATGGCAAAATAAAATTATTTAAATAAAAACTTATTTCAAGAATGAAGATTTGCCTTTGAATGATTTTATGTCATGGTCAAGACCTTCACCAATTCCGCATTTGATGAACGCATCACAAATTTTAAGAAATTAGTCAATGTTATTTTATTTATTTACAAATGTTTATTAATCTACAACTTTTTGTATCATAAATACAAAATAAAAATTGCATTATTTTTATTCCGAATGGTTTTTTAAACGATTAGCTTTGAAAAACATCACCTAAATCAAAATTAATTGAATTAATTTCTTTAAAGCCTTTGAGACATAAAGAACTTTAATAAAAAATTGTCTACAACCTTAATTAACTTTAACCAGTACAAACTCAAACCGTTTGTTGAATTTGATTTAATTTAATTTGTTATCTTGTCAGATTTATTGTTTTCCACCACATTCTACCAATTGTATACGTGTATTCAAAACAAGCAGATATTTTGCAGACATTTAAAAAACTGATGATCTCATCCAAAATGACCACCCCAAACATCCAACCATAACAAATCCACCCTCCTCAATAAACAAGTATGTTTGCTCATTCGTACTCCACCAATATCAGTTACTTATCCCAGCGTGGCATTTAACAAGCTCATAATTTGATACACAAAACCATCAACTACGACGCTAACTAGATTGACGTCCTTTTTCTACGTCGACATTCTTGCGGAAAATGAACATAGTCGTCGCTCTTTTCCCTCAGGCCATTAAGTTTTATATTGCACAAGAGACGTGTAGTTGCCGGAGGCGGTAAAGTTGCAGTGTGAGGCAGATGGGCGCGGCGCCCACGCTGCCACAATTCATTTCACTGACTCTACGAGGCTAGGGTGACAAAAAGTCGATTGTGCTTTTTTGCAACAGACCTAACAAACCCAACCCTTTGCAATATAACTACGTCAAGGTTTGCACGTGTGACCTAATGAATCTTCAAACAAACTGAAAGCGAATATGAGAGTGAAAGTAAAACAAACAAAATACGAAGCGTATTTACACAAAGAAAATGATATTAAATAAACAACTCATAGATTTATTTAATTACATAGATTATAAACAATAAATAGTATGTCAAAAGTCTAATAACAATGCGTAACAATTCTAATTATAGTTATAATTTTGAATAAAATTAACAAGAAAAACTAATTTACTTTGGTCATAAATAGAAAAGCAGGTTTAACAAAACATGTAATTAACTTAGGCGAAAAACACTTTTGGTAGTGTTTAAAGGCAATTAACATTAGCCGTATACCCAATAAGAGATAATAATTGTCAGCGTAATCAAGGAAACAGTCGCAAATCGAAAAGACAACACCAACGTGATTGATTGTAATTAAATTTTTGTTCAATTTTTCCTCGCGCCTTGTATCTTTTTATCAATGATTACGTTGATAATTAATGATTCGTATAACGCGTGTGTAAATTACTATTGCCTAGGAAGCCTCATTCGAGATGTTGTCGTGACTAATCGATGAGATAACTAATTCCGTTTTTGCCACTCGTGCTTAAATTTATTCAATTTGTTTATTTGTAATCCCAACACGATTCCAATAGAATTCATTTTAAATTCAATGCAATACATTGCAATGCGGATTTATTTAAATATATTATCATTCAATTTATGACTATTAGCTATTTTTATTTGTTACTAGAATAAAACTAAAACTATTTTGTTTATGTTTTGGTTGATTGCCAATTGTCGGTATTTATTGTTCGGCATGCCATTGGTGCTTTTTGTGAAGATTCAATGTCGTAGTGTCTTGTGATGAATTTAATTTGTAGTTATTAATGCTTACTTATTCCTTATTACTTATTGTTAATGCAGCTGATTTCAAGGTGCCAACATAGTAAGCAATCATCATTCGATGACCAATATAATTTTCATCAATAAAATTGTAATTAACTCCACAAATCATTCCTTTACTCGCGTAAACTTATTAGATAGTTGTGTAGCTGGTCTTGCTATTGATTTTTCATGATCTAAAAATATTCAGACCAAGGCAAATATTACCGGATTTAACTGGGAATTTGCAATTCAGTTTTCTTAGAGTTTAGAAGTACTCTTAGCTCAAAGAAATGAAAGATTAGAAACATTAAACACTAATAATTATGATATTATTTCTTTCCAACATAAAGAAATTATTTTATATTTTTTCACGTCGATATCAAGATGCTAAACTATGCCGTCTTTATTGAAGCTTCCCATGCGCCTTCACGCATCATCTTCATCTTAAACATGACGGAATGGAGTCCTCACAAAAATGCTGAAAGCCCGATTAATGAGATATCGATGAATACATGAATATTTGATGAGATTAACTAGGGATTTGTCGTTTTTATTGTGTGCTACAAGCAATGTTGCTTGATCAAAGATGAGTATCATGCGCATAATGTCTGCATAAATTACAATGAAATTATACATCCGACAACATTTTTAACGTGTTTGGTCCGTATGAAGACGGTTTTCTTCTCTTTTATTTTCAGATAAATTGCGTGGATATTTGCACGACACGAAAATGTTCTTTACAAGGTCGTTTGCTAAAATTTTGGGGCGTTTTCTTACTTCCAGCAATTACTTTGCGATGTTTTCTGCGCCAGTTTTATAATGCGGACATTTTGCAACGGTTGCATGCTGAATAATTGTTGTTATTAATGACATTGCATCCATTAATAGATCTGTACTTGGGTGCGGGCTTGTGATGTTGAATGTAATGAGGGAGAGATTGTAATTGTTTTTGCATCATTGTAATTGCAATCGGTAGTTTTTGCTAATATAGATTATAATCTCATGCAGCGGCACTTTAGTTAATGAGGTGTAATCAAATGTGCATGAGAGAGAGAATAACTCATATTTGGCAGTGTTGAGAAATTAATTTGATGAATAATTTTGAATTAAATTATATTTCAGGTATGTAATGTAGGCAATTTATTATGCAGTACGATAATATAGTAATCTGTTAAAGATTTTTAGAATGTGGTTCTACATCTGAAAGCTAGAGGTCTCAGTTAGGTTTATTTGGTAAACTAGTTTTGTTATTTATTAATGTTGCATTCAATATTTAAATAATAGCATAACTTGCTTCAAAAATAATAAACCTTTTAAAAGCATGTTTTCCAGCTTTATTTTTAATCAGTGAATGGACAGGTACTGTATATTATGAAAAATTTTGATGGTTATTATTGTAGTATTACATGTTTCTTCAAATTTAATAATTCTCAGGTTTTATAATAATCAACTCTTTAGAGCACTCAAATCAGTTTGTTTTCAATGGATGTTATTTATTATTTGCAAACATACCTAAACTTGCAAATATAAGTTGTATCACCTTTCAGAGTACAAGATTCAAAAGAACAACGGGATTGGACAGCAATAAAAGGTTCTTTTCAGAACCATAAATTTATGAGTGCATAAGAAATTTCTTGTTGTTTATTTTTATATATTATCTTTATATATGTTGGTTTTTCTTTATTTCAAATATAATGTTTATATAGCTTTTCAATGCCGTTAACCGTAAGGTGTTTGGTGCTACAGTGGTCTTCTTCGTGCTCCGGGTCCGGCGGTTCGGGTCGATCAGAGACGGCGTTTTTAAATTAATTTACCGCAAGATACACAACTTATAAATTCAATTCAGCCCACCAAGCCATCAAGCCTGCTTGGGACAAGCGAGTAATTAGATATATTTATAGCTGTACATTAAAAGAAACATAAACACTATATGAGATATATATTATCTTTAATGCAAAGCTAATATTGAATAACTTTTATAAACTGTTTAATATTGGTTATTTTCAAAAGAAGGATTTTCGTGTAAAATAAAAATGCGTTATAGGGTTTGGTAGTAGAAGAAAAAAATTATTATCGTGCAAAGCAATGTGTTAATGCATTTGACAAATGAATATACTACAAATCTACTTTTAGTTTATAAAAATAAATAAGTCAAGAGTATCATAGAAATGTTTATTAATGATTGCCTGAAATAATTATTTCTACATGGCGTTATATCTGTACAGTGTTCTACTCCTGTTTTATTCATATTACCATATATAGTATCTGCATCCATGGGGCATTATGGACCGCATATCGTGATGTGTTTACTTTTGAAAGAAAAAACAAAACAACATTCTGATGTAAATTATGATGATATCCATTGTCGTAATGGGTTCTGTTGTTGAATTTACAGCATAAAGTCGAAAAGTGAAGTAGTCGGAAGGTAAAGTTTGTAATTTTTGCCAGTCTGTGGTTCTGCGGCATGCAAAGTTGTTTCGCATATCTGTTCAGCCGACACGATGCGATCAAGCACTTTACATTGCTTTTACATCAGGCCAAAACCCTCCGTTTCCAGTAGGCGGCGTAGTTGCAACGCAAAAGAGTCTCTCTTGCAGTTTATATTTCTGTTTATTTTCAAATGCTGTTTCCGTGTTTCGGAAGTGGTTTAAAAGGACGACTTCAAATATTTGTAGAAATAAAAATAAATTCTGCAAGTGTCTATTGCGAATGTCTATTTGTATAGTGCTCCAGGATTTAACTAAATTAATCTATCTGTTTAATGCCATAGTTAAATATATATTGCCAGTTT
>JAODGC010000007.1:7470429-7524231 GCA_027574925.1 Ecitoglossa quadriceps
TATTTGTATAGTGCTCCAGGATTTAACTAAATTAATCTATCTGTTTAATGCCATAGTTAAATATATATTGCCAGTTTTGCAAAGCTATAAAACTTGAATCAATATCAAAAAAATAGTTGTACACCGAGAGAAAGTAATTTTCATAGTGATTTGACAATTTGTTGTATGTTTAAGCGATATAAAAATATAACAATTTGTCTATAAAAACCTTTCCTAAATTTATTTATTGTCTCGGGTATGTCGAATTAATTAAACTTTCATCTGACTACCAAGGTATTTAATTACATCTTTTACAAGATTATCTTTTTTACAAGATTTAATTTAAATCGCTTTCAACCTATACAGCTGGCACCCATGCACATGGCAATAAAATAAAATAATGCCACGCCAAATCAAGCACTTACGAAGTAAAAAGGCAAATAAAACTCAAGCAGATAACCATGTTGTGCATGTGCTGCTTAGCAACACGAAAGCGGATCATTCGCTCAAGTTTTTATTCCACGATAATTTGATGGTCGGTCGAAGAATATTAAATATTTTCCGTTGGGTTGTTATACTACAACTGAGGAACAAATCGTTTTGAATTAATTATATTAGAGAAATGTAAACAAACTTAATGAATACATGAAAACATCTTGCCACATATTCCTATCATTTCTTTATAATTGCTTATCATGGATGAATCCGGATTCGGCATGAATCTACGTAAATTGTGGATAAACACAAGATAAAGAAAACAACGAGTAAATCAAGCCTTTTTGTAAAAAAGTATTGATAAGCCATTAAAAATGTACAATTGCGTCAATTTGTGGTGATAACATTGGAATATTATTTGCGTTATAACAATTCCTGAAATGTGTGTAACTATGTAGACCAATAAAAATATGATGAATTTCAAATGGTGTGGATTGTTTGTAACATGACAGAATGTAATTGTCTAGTAGTGTTATCACAACTTAACAACAATTAACTTAATATCACAATAGTTATCACTTCATATAGCATTATCTGCACCAGTTACCTAAAATTAAACATTTATATGATCTATAAAAGTGGACAATGAATTTAAAGTGCTGGAATAACAATATTAAATCGCTTGGAGAAGCTGCTTTGTGTCATGTAGCATAACCATGTAGGACAAAAAATCGACCAATTTTGACATCAATTTTTGTAAACTTCTAATAATGCCAAATAAAATTAATTATCATAGCTCAATGGAGTAACTTCTTGACTACAAATAGGTATGTTTTTCTTTGCTCCAACTCTATTCGTTTTCATGTTCATGCGTTTTCATGTCCAACCTTCCAACACATGTTTTGCAAAAAATCAAACATTGGCCAAGTTTCTTGTTCGATTTGAGGCATTTTCAATCAACACTGGTATAACTAATTAGTGCCAAATGATTAAACAAGCAAATGAGATACCTAACATCAATGTAGCCCTAATAGTTTTCCCGATAAAGCCAATTTTCCAACAAGAGATTTGCAACAAATTAAAATTTGCTCAATTTTGAATGTAATTTTCAGGTATTTTTAATTAATATAGGCTTAACTAAATAATACAAACTAATAGAGCAACTCTTTAGCAATGAAATGAGATATCTAGCTTTGGAGATACTACCCATAGTTTTCCGACTAAAGCCCATTTTCCATTGCGCATTTGCTAATTTTCAACGATTGCATAATATTGAAATGAATTGTTCAATTCATAATTAAGTTAGAAGTAATTAAAGAACCGTTGCTGATAGAGCAACTTCGTTTGTGCAAAACGGCATACTTTCATTTAATCTATCCCTAATAATATTATTGATAGGTGCAATTTTCCATTGCGAGTTCTCAAAACTTATATAAATTACTAAATTTTATGTTGAACTCTTGAGCTAAGGTAGCTCAAATTAGCACAATTATTACGTAGCATTTATATAATGTTATATACATTTGATAACTAAAAAGTGACACAATCATACAGATTGAACTAGTCCTTATCAGTTATCAGCGAATACTACATGCCTAACATGGATGTGGTTTTGTGGTGAAAATCTAACTTATACTACTTGGGAAACTGTTTTTCTTATTTAGTGCAAGTTCCAATAAAGTTAACAGAATGCTTTTTTCTCTTTCTGCCTTCATAAACACCACATTTCAAATGCCATTATTTCAAATCTTCCCCTTTTCTAAAATTAGACGTTTACTTAAACGTCTGCCCTAAAACATAATTCCATCCCATTGTATTTCATTACTTAACAGATGACTCAATGCGACAACGTAAATCTCTCTTCACATATATTAACTTGATCAATTTCACTATTACTTCATCAGCTGCAGTAAACTCATGGCGTGCGTCGCTTCTGTTGATAGACATCCCACGCATGAGCAACAGTCTAAACACATTCTTAAATTACTTCAAGTCACTTATTACTAAAAGAACATACGTATCATTCACTGCGTTAAGCTATCAATAGGTGCATAATGCACAGATGTACTTCTTTGTTGTATTGTGTTCTTGTTGCTCTTTGGCTTTGTCGTTCATTTTTTCTTCGTTGGAAATGACTAAACGCCACTGGAAATGCGCACACTCATCGCATTCAACTATCTTTGCTTAACTAGTACATACGTTAAGCCAGTAGCCACAAGGCGATCGCTGAGTCAAGACGAGACCGACGACCAGCAAATATTGAATTTTAAATACTTCAACATGCATTTTATGGTTCATACGGTTCATACTTTCAATATAAAGTAAATAATTTAAATCACATCGTGTAATATTAAATAGTGTCACTTAAAACCTTGCGAAAATTGTGGTAATTTACTGACTCCCACCTAACCTTTTTCACCTCAGGGATAAAAATATTAAAGTAGAAACCTAATTAAGTTTATTGTGCTAATAAAGATAATAGCGTGCGTGTGAATAGTCAACATCTAAATTTATTGTTACATTATGCTTGTACACCTTATTGTGTGTTAAAATGTTGTATTCAAAATAACTTGTGTTTACCGGCGTTTAATCATTATTACGTTTATGTGATTGTTGTTCACGTTTCTTAAGTATTAACAATCATCACGACGCGCGTGTTATTGTGCGCGCATGATGAATACGGTGATTCATTAATTACTTGAGCGAAACTCGGCTTGCACTGCTCTGAAACCAAATTATACACCTGCTAGTCCGCTAAACCTGTATTCCAAAATCGTACAACACGATAAAGTTTGATAAAATCCTGAGCTGGTAGAATTCAGTCCTTTCGATTTAGTCAACGCGGTGCGGATATTGGATTCAAGGCAACAAACTAGTCAAACCTAATAAAATATAAACAAGTGTATCACCAAGTTTTAAATTTACTATAAATATAAACAAATTTATATCTAAATTGAAGTAGTTTTGGTTTGCTTTGGAAAACAAATATTTTTATTCCGGTTGCTATAATTTCCAACATCTTGAGTTTCTTTTCGCATCTATGCTGAAGTCACAAGAAACACCGAAGAAAAAGATGATATTATATCGCACAAAGGAGACAACAAGAAGTGGGGACTTGACGCAGTTGACTTCTTAAGGAGGATTGGAATCCAAGGTTGGCCTTTAGAAATCTTTGCGATTTGCAACCAGTAACAACCATAAACGAAAAGAGATCTGTTAAGTTTAGTAGTCCACGCGTTTGCAATACTATCACGAGTTATTTAAAGAATGGGAATAAACTGATAAAACAAATGGTGACGTTCGTGGAAGGATTGTTATAGCACTTGTTGTTTTGTGATTGTTTCTATAAACCTGTACATAATCAATATATTCCTTGTAGATTCACGTGCGCGTAGCTAATTTGCTACTGTCACCAGAGTGAACATTTGTAGCCAAAGTATAGACAAAAGTACCTAGAAAACTTCAACATATGTAGTTAGGTATTTGCAAATTCGACTTAATATCATCATCCAAACATGTATGAGTATAATCCACATCGGCAAAATCCTCTCCATGGTCAGCATCGGCATCACCTCCCCAGGCATGAAGTGTACACGATCAGCAATCCGATGATGTTCCATCATCAGCACCAACACACACATGTATGTGATAGTAATAATTATCTATTTAAATATTCAAAGGCACCATCACCAAACAAAAATTCATGTTAATAATTCTCAGAAAATATCTGATAAATTCAATACCTTCTAGAATTATTTACATCCGCAAAAAAACTGAAACTTTAATTGAATTCTCTACACAAATGTTCAGAGGCATGCTATCAGTAGCCTCAATACATACATGTATGAAGTAATAATTATCTATTCTAATATTTTTGAACATATCCAGAAATATAGAGTGAACTACTATTTTACATCCGCCAAAACTGGAATTAAATTCTCTATATTATTTTCTGCTCTATTGGAATCCAACAAGCGTACAGCTTAGTGTGGTGTCAATGCGTGCATATGGAAAACGTCGAAATTGCAGTCGAAATTACAATTCAATTTTGCAAATGCGCGTTCGCCCAACTAGCATGTAGAGTTGATAAAGCCGTGCTTTAATTAACTTTAATTTGTTAATTTTGCTTCCTGTTCCAATAGCAACGATTTTATTAGTGTAATAAGCAAATAATTGAATTCGATTTGTCTGCTGTTCAATTATTTTAATTTATTTACTTTTGGGATAAAATGAAGAGGATTAAGTTGTGGAAGTTTTGGACCTGATCTATCTTAATGAATTTCAATCCGCGAAAAATGTAATCCAAGTGAGTGTTGTAATCTAGTTCGGAAACAAACCAATTAGGAATTTGATATTAGGTCTACCTAAAAGAAAATGTGTAGCAACTTGTGTATCATATTAATATACAGACGTTTAATTGTTAATTAATATTGTGTGTTGGATACTAATTGACGTGATTATTTCGAAGAGGAAATTATAATTTACTGTAGCTAAATGTTTACTAAAACGTTATAATTCGTGCATGATTTGTTATAGAAATAAATTCGTAATCTCAATAAAAGCGCATAGAAGATTGAACAATTGTATTATTTGCAAACACATCATGAAAATACATTTTATGATATAAGGCAATTTAGCGCATATTAAAATCTAATGTAATTATACAATGCAAAATGTGTTTTTCAACGTGCTCACGTTGCGACGCGCGGTAGAACTGAATAAAGCTACTAAGCTGCTGTTCAACCACCGCAGTCGTATGGCTCGTGGAGCTTAGTCGATCTAAACGAAGTTAGGTGACGATACAAAAATTGATTAACGTTCTAACATTTGAAATATGTAGAGAGAGATATACGGAAATATGCATAATGTCCTGGAGCGTGTTTTGTAAAAATGCTCTCATACGTCTCAATCGCTTGGGTAAACTTGCAACTACGGCGGCTCGCTGTAGAGTGAGAACACAAATACTACTATTTACGCGCTCTCTCTTTCAATGCATTGTTCAGTATATATTGAAACAAAAAATTTATTACTAAGTTTGTTGATTAAATTAATTTACGCACGAAAAAAAATCTAAAGATTTATTAATGAAATACATATTTGTATTCATTTAAAATTGTATTTAATATCCTTAAAATTTAAATTTGTTTTGACTTATTTCTAGGCGTGCAAAATGCTCTAATGATTGACAATTCAATTAAACAATTGTGGCTGGACTTTTACAAACCGATATCTCCTAAATGTCTAAAACCACAATCGGAAAATAATTGGTATTCCGCTTAGTACCTTCACGTAAAAAAATAAATTGTGCAGTGATACATAATTCCATTAATTCTCATGATTCATGCGTCACATTAATGTCTACAACCTCAAGTAAATACAAAAGTATTTTGCTTGAATTGCGTGAGTCAATCACAATGGAATTTGATTTAACAATTCAGCAATTTGTGATTGTAATTCTACTCCTTCTCTTCTCTGAAACCTCCTCTAAGAATGGTTGTCTGTTTCAAAGCAACGTAACAACTTCTTTGTTTGATTACCTCTCAATTCCACATTCCACCTCAATAAATCCAGTTGATTTCTTGTAATACCATGCCTTTAGTGCAGGAAAATATATTATGCAACGCCAGGAAAAGGGACACATGAGTACTTTGAACAATTCAATAAATTGATTGTGTTCGTTGCGCTATCCACATTGCAGAACTGCGCACGGTGCTAGCATTGAATGGAGAGAGAATCAAACAACGCTCGTAATTGAAACGCGCGCGGATTAATCAAAAGCTGCTCTCTGGATTGCACCGAAATGACAAAGGGGAGGAAAAGTGAGGAGATTCGCATTAAAAGAGAATTAATATTTAGGGGATGAAAGAGATTGAAAGATAATTTAATATTTTTTATGTGGGCCTTAATTGAATTTGTACCCAAGGCATGCGCATTGTGTGAAAGTTCATTTAGAGACAATTAAATGTTAAAACCAGTTAAAATATTACTCATTACGAATATACATGAGGTTAGGATGGGCACATTGTTGACTGGTATTAATATTCGTTACTTATTATCAATTGTCAATGATAATGAATATTAACGCGTGCTTTGTGACGAAGAGTTGTTAACAATGGATGATGATTATTCATTACCGGTTTAATTAAATTCTGATTTTCCTGAATAATCATATGAAACTTATTAATAGTGTGAACAAAGTGTATTTAGTTGGTATTAAGAAAAATTATAATATGAGGTAGGTTACAAGTTGTAAATTGTCGTAATATTGTTATAAAATACAAAGTTGAAAGGACCCTACTTGGATGTTTATCAAAGTTTCTATACAATATGTCACATTGTTTGACCAAAGTGCAAAAACGGCGTGCGGTCTTCAAGATGTGTAATAAAGACTTGCAAAGTTATTTTCCTTTACCTAAAATATTCACAATTGGCAATTTCATTCCTAAAGCTTCAAATTAGGCGAAAGAATAATAATTGCATTAAAGATTAAAGACATTAGCAAAATTAGAAAATTATTTATTAATATATTTATCAGTTAACTGTGTTCAATAACAAGATAAAAATTGATATAGAAAATAGATAAATTTTACACCATACAGCCTAGATTCTGTTAGAACAGTTAGAGAATAGACTTTCGATATGATGTGATATAGTGGTATGTTGTTGGAAATTATTTTCGAAGTGGGAAACACACCATAGATTCTAGTTGGTCCAAGTGCTAACGGATTGCTCTTTTTCTGGATAAATACAATCAAATGAATGTCCATTCGTGGTGCAAAGCATGTAGAATGTTGAGTCTGAGGTTACAGTGATTCCAAGTTACTGAAGCAAACAACAGGCACATTATTCGAAAAGTTAGCGAATATAACAAGTTTCCAAATTTGTAAGTTTTACGTTTTATTTGAAATTGTTGTGCATTGTACGTTTTGCAAGTTTAAACATTTGAAATTTTATGTGAAACTATCTTGTGTTTGCACCCAGCTACTTCATTGAATACACATATCCCTCACATCAGGATTAATCGTCCACATCTAAAGCAAACATAAGTGTAGACATAGTAGATAGCAGCAAAACTCAGTGGTAAACACGCTTTGTTAACAAAAGCGCATTACAGTGCAGGAAACCAAAAGGGCGTCCTTACGACCGTCACATGCACATGCAAGTAATAGTACCACGCGAGCGCAACGCATTTAATTTACGCGTCCCTTCTTTTGAACCAAAAAGATATCAACATGAGTACAAACATAATTAAACATACAATATATACGTTGGCTCAACTCAAAATACATTTTAAAAAAGGGAAAACACATTTTTAAAGTGCAGACAAATATTTGAACTGATGACTAGATAGTAGATTGAGAGTAGTATTGAGATAAGAGCAAACATTAATTAGGAAATGGAAACTCTTGGAAACACGCAATATTTTGAAGATATCAGATAACAAATATTGGAGAGGAGGGTGATGAATACAGTATAGTATTAATAAACTGCAAATTTTCTTGTTAAATCGTAAAATGTATTGAAATGTGGAGATTAATTTAGAGATTTTTAATGTCTTCAGGTCTCGTCTTCATTACTTGTACTACCTTCATGAAGAACCAATTAAAACAATAAGGGAATGATTTTTAACCGTCACTCCAATACAATACAAACTGGCGTGCGTATTATTAATTATGCTTTCTCTGCATGCGAAATATTAGAGCGGAACTCAACACACCAGGACACACCGCGCACAACAGTTGGGTATCCCCCCAATTTATTCATTTATCCCATCCGGGCTGCACCACATTATGGTTCACTTCCAGTATGTGTCAAACTGTCCTACGATTGCCACTGGCGTAAATACCAAGAAATATCTTTGAATAATCCTGCAGTTACGTGTCTAATAATTATGTAAATTGCAATTAGCTGTAATATTGAAAAAACTGATAGGATGTCCGAAAAGTCACTTCCTGAAGGGTGTGTTTTGGTGTAAAACAAAGTGAGACATGGAGATTAGCAATTCTATGAATGACATAAAGGTATGGCAAGATCCAACATAGCATGCATGAAGCATGATAAGGATGACAGCTTTAAATGTGATGGTTTAATATTGGCATGTCATCAGAGTGTCACTGAAAATGACATGATAGGATGTCAAAGCGGGGAGCAATTTTTATTTGGATGAGAAAGTGTTAAGTGAGATTTTGTTGTAAATGATTAAGTTACAAAGTCGTTAAAAGTGATATTCGTCAAAACGTCAATATATTGCGATTTTAATGCGTAAGTTTTAATTTAAAAATCATTAAATCATTAATAAGAAATAAATGAGATCCTGGCAAAAACATATCATGATAATACCATTTATTGGTATCAATTAACACCAAGTAAGTTTCAACACAGAAAAAGATGTACTTCCAAGATGCTTCAACATAAACGCATTTTTTATGCCCTCATAATATAATGAAATTCTTATTGAAGATAACGTAATCTTATATCATCAATAATCCATAAGTAACTGAAGTATTATAATACGTAATAATAGAACCGTGTGAAGTATACAGTAATACGTTGCTACTATTACGATAGAAATAATCACGTGATCTTGTCCGTACTTTTTACGAGCTGTATGTTCCCGTTTATTCCCACGAGCAGCAACACCATATCATGACTTGATATCCTCAACAAAAGCCTTGAAGATGTCTATAACAGAGGCTTTCAACGGTCGTCGACAGCTCCATTCGATCTTTCTCCCGAGATAAACCTTACTGTCTCCATTGAACACTCAAGTCGATCAAGTGTTGCAAATACCTCGAATACCAACAATTAATCGAACGCGTCTGGCATCATACTCGGCTTTCTTCAGGCACAAGAGCAAAAACAAAAACAGCATGCCGTCAAATTTGAACTGGCCTTTGTTGTGCAGCGCCGATTATGGCTCCACTTCGAATTTGTCATTTGTTAGTCATTGTTGTTCATATAGAAAGGATTACATTAATTGATAAGTGATGAGATCAATATTGTGAAAGTTGTTTAGTTTGTTGATGTGCCATGTGAATTTGTTTGGTAATTCAAGAAATATCAGGCATTTACTGATTTTAACTTTGGTTTCCAGGGTGATGCGATGGGAAATAAAGCATCGCGGACTCCTTCTTATCCACATACGGCAATGCAACTCAATGAGTGCTTTACTGATTCAAGTCCTTCAGAAAGAAGCAATGGCATTTTAGATCATAAGGATGTCAAGCGGCGTGGTATTTGCAAGAGATTTGAGCTCAAATATGGCATTAATTGCGTTTTGTTAATTTTTGGTAAGTAACACAAGTATTTCAAGTATACAAATACGCAATTGAGAAGCAAAATACTGATTGCACGTGATTTCGAGCATGATTTATGCTTATTCTGTTTTGCCCTATATTGAGTGCAAAGCTGGTGCGCGGAAGCCGCGAGTTAAAATTTAATTAATCTCGCCCTCGACAGTAGAGCAATATGTTGACGGCATGGGGCCCTTTTCCCTTCGGCCCCGCTCAAAATATGCAAGCCTCTTGGCTGTCAGTCGATCATTTTTCATCAATTCATAAATTATAAATTCTTGCAAGTTATGAAGTTTTCTCGGATACCAAGCTACGCTTGAAAAACGATGCCGCAAAAAATTGAAAACGAAACCTTAAAGAGTATAGAGATTTCCAACAGATTAACATCTAAATTTGTTACCTACGTTAAAAAAAATAATTAATTTTTAAACACTGTAGGGAGAGTGTGATTACTGTGAGTCTACATATCACATCAGGACTAAAGCAAGCCCGAAATTGTTTAATTACTCATGACATTAGCAAATTCCATTTGTGAAATTGTAATACTTTTGCCACGGTCTTCTCGTATTGTCTGGGCCATTCTATGCAGCAACTGAAACGCACTGAAAGTTCTTCCTTCTTCCTTCCTCAAGTGCTTTATGCATACTGCATGCACTCGCCATTTGTATTATCATTTGGCATTCTCTAAGTTTTAATTTATTCAAAATGTTCAGGTCGTCCATCGTCTTCCTTATTATTATTCAACTTTTGGCGAGTCGCGGCGCCGAATAAACAGATAAGCGTCGCATAAAAACGATTAACAGTACTGAACATGATGCAACCGCAAACATTTCAAATAATAAATAACAAAGTGCAGAATCTAAATCAACATGCAAGCAATTTGCATTGAAGAAATGATAAAATCATGGCTATAAGTGAGGCTGATAGAAAGATGAGATAAAGTTAAAGCTTAAAATAGAACATAAAGGATAAAACACTAAACGTAATTATAATTAATGTCTACGGGTCCAGTTGTGAGTTTAATTAGTTTTAATTGACGTTAATTAAGAGTAAGCCTGGCGTACAAATGTGGCACGTGTCTTTTTTGAATCCGAAACAGACTGGATAAAACTGTTACATTCGTGTTATAGACTAGTATAATTGTTTTAATCGTAAAATCTATTTTTTTCAGTTGTTGTTATATGTGTTGGTGTCGAATTCGGTTACGTTCCACACGTGAGACAATCTTACATCTGCAAAGACCCGAAACTCTCATTCAAATACAACGGTGATACGATCCGCTCTTCAGTTCTTGGAGCTGTCTGTATTCTTCTGCCAATTACCACATTCCTAGGAGTAGAACTCTTGAGAAATGGACGCAACTGGAAGAAAATAATAGGGTTAATGTGGAGATGGACAAAAATAATTGTCATTGGGAACATAGTCATCAATCTTTTCATCACTGAAGTTCTAAAAACAATGTTTGGTGAACCACGACCTCACTTTTTCGACACATGCACACCAAATGATACTGATTGCCAGGCAGGGGATGTGGTAGAGGACTACAGATGCACGAATACGATGTATAGTATGATGGTCATTAAAGATTCGTCGAAGTCCTTTCCAAGTGGGCATGCGGCGTTGTCAGTGTTCACTTCTGTTTATTGCGCTGTAAGTCACCATTTCCATCTTAACTTGACAATGAGCTGTTAATATTATCTATCTTCTATTTTAGGCATATATTTATTATCGAATGAGATCCTACTCTTTACACTTGGGTTCTCTGTGCAAACCTTTCACAATAGCTTTGGTCATGCTTTGGGGACCAGCTTGCGCTCTCTCCCGCATCTCCGATCATCGGCATCATTGGTGGGACGTACTAGCTGGATCTATAATTGGGACCATCACGGCCGTTTTCACAGTTTATGGCATAGCAAAAAAATTCCACGCAGAGGAAAAGCACACGCATAGTCCCAGTCTATCCTCTACTAAACTGTGTGATGAAAACAAGGATGAGTTAGTGTAATATTACAAAGGATTCATAATTTGTACAAATTTCTGAAATGCCCCCTATGCTTCAAAGAATACTACTGTAGCGCATTAAATGGTTTTAAAGAACATTCATTATCAATGCGACGAACTATAAGAGGCAAGAGAGCAGTGTTATTTATTTCTATTTATGTAAATGTACCAATATTGTACTCATGTTAGTATTATTTATAGACGTGTGTGATTATTAGTTTACTTTGGAGTATGGTTGAGTGTATTATTTATTAGGGTTTGTGATGTGAGTAGTAGAGTCAATAATATTTCGTAAATATTGAACGCATTTCTGATGAAATATTATTTATAATTATGACTGAGATTATAATAGAATTTGTTTAGAATACTAAATAAAGAATGATTCAATAGTGTTTTGATATTTTCACTTGTTTGATTTCAGAAAGATGTGGGTGTTTCGTGGAAACTCAGTGGAATTATATTATCCTTATCCTGATGCCCTGAAACGAACATGGCATGTTTGGTATGCGCAGAAAGAAATTGGTACGTGAGTGGAAAATTTTAACTGGGTGCAGATAACTCATGAATATACCAATGGTTTTGAAGAGAAGATCATTAATTTCGTTTGTAATTAAAAGTAGTTAATCAAAAAGGACCGACTATTAAAGTAGGCATGAGCAATTCTAAATTTTCCGTCTGCAAATTAATTCTTAGAACACATTCTTACACTTACAGATTTCTTTTAAAGCAAAGCTATCAAGATTTTACTAATCTAAGTTTAAAGACCACGCAAAACATTAACTATACATTTAGTAAAACAGTAAATTTTTCAGTAGCAACTTCTTATTTTTTGAGGTGATCTTATTACTATTAAAATTCGGATAAAGCTGTTATTGTATGAAATGCTCTTATTTAAACTATAGTTTTATAATGTATGGTTATATATCAACGAGATTTTTGATGACACACTGTATGCTGAAATTAAGATAAGTGGTACACTGAAGGGTTACATGTGCAAGTGCACTTGTAGTTCAGCTCATGCATATTAATCAAGCACAGTGCGCATCACGAATGGTTGTGAAGAGACCACAATCCCCGCCATCGGTAAACAGAATAACGAAATTAAATACCATAACAGACATTTGCAAACACCACGTTTTCCTGTGTGGAAAACTTTTACCGAGAAGCAAAAAAAACTAAGATTCGAATTAGTACTGTAAGAAAAGAAATTCAAGAGGTTTCCAAAGTCAGAGTTTCTTTTTTATACACAGCATCTCTTGCTTCTGCTCTTGTCTTGTTCATCCACTTCTCCGACTTCGTCTACGTTTTGTTCGCTTCTTCTGTTTTCGCTCACACGGCATTGTTTGCAGTCCACAAACAATTTATTCCGCATTTATTCAACACGCTCGCCAATAAAATATCGCAATTTTATGCTAGTTTATTCTACTTTATACCGCTTCTTCCTTTGCGCAAATAGCATAAATTCAAATAGGTAGTAGTAATTTACGTTTGATAGATTCCGATGCAGCAAGGGTGGCTTGGGAATTGGCGCGATTAGTCCAATTAAAATTGATCCATGAAATCAATTAGCGCACGCAATGCGGCGTCGGCAGCGGCAAAGTTTTGTAATTAACAAATGTAGTAACAACTATTTTCTATCACCGCCGCCATCATGCTTTCCACCGCTGGCATGCCGCCTGACTAATCACATGCAGCGCAAGCATTTAATCAACTTAATTACCAAACGTAATGAGACTTTTAATGAATATTACAGCCCCTATGATGGGCATATTCCAGAAAAGATAATAACATTTAATGCCAGTGTAAAATTATGTTTCAATTTATTATAATAAAGGTATTATCTTTGACTATATAGAAATGACAAGTTTAAACGTAGTTTACTTCACAAATTAAAATTTATTATTAATTCCACGTTATGTTTATTTTGGCACAATGTCATCGGAGGCGGTTAACGCCTTATTATTTTCTCAGGTCATGCGTGCAGAGTAAAGATTTTAGTTTAGTTTACTCTCTTTGCAAGTATCCTCAGAGGCACTGCGTCTGTACCTGCGCAAAATAGCAATTTTATGTTAATAACCCAGAGCGGGAGTGGCGGCAAACTAAGCTCTTATTATCTTCAACGGTCGACATCTATTGAAGCCTGTCATCATTTTTCCAACGCAGCGTGGCATTCTATTGTCAAAGGAGGATAAAACGCGCTGTGCGATACAGCTAGAGGCGAGCGAAATGAGGCGGTAGTCGTAAAATATTACGTACCATTACGCCCTTTTGCCATTTTGTCCTGCTGGACGCAAGCCGAAAATATAAAACCAAACTAATCAATGCGACCTTTGTAGCATGTGCCTTATTTCGAAATGGTCAGAAACTGATAAAAGTGTCAAGATTTAAAGACCCCTTCTTGCAAAACACTCCTACGCATAAAACAATTGGTTTTAACGAGTTTGTTTAGGATGAAACAAGTTAAGTATCACTTAAAGGGTTGGAATCTTAATGGAATCTTCTTCTTGGTCATAAATTGACTGCAAAAGTAAACTATTGTTTAGCAATGAAATTGAATGTTTCAAGGTTGTTTTGTTTATGTTTGTTTATTTATCCGTTGGTTTGTTTGTTATGCTATTGACTTAGATTAAAATGCGGTCCTGTTCTTCAAGCAAATATCGCCAGCATGTTGCACGTTCACTGCGTAGATTAAACGACTTGACAGAGTTATTTCCAGTTTCCTTTCGCGTGCTTTCGCGTACATCGTGCCACCACCGCCATCCCCCTACCCAACGTCCTGTGCTTGACGTTCTTCACTCCATCCCCTCAGTTCTGTCCCACTACGCGCTGCCTCTCTAAGACGGAGTATTTAATATATTTCTCTTGCAATTTTCTGTATTTCTCAAAATGTGAATGCTCATCGACTTGTCGCTAGATTGCTATCTGATAACGACGTTGTGCAGCATTTTGCACCGCTTTGATTGGCATTATTATTGCGCATGAAAGCTAGAAGTTGGTTTCCGCATGATATGACTAAAAAAGACATGCGGAACTTTTTCTACGTCATCATTTCGTTTCTCCCAATGCAGAGATTTTGACCGTGCAAAAACGGCATGTTTACAACCCATTGCGAGCGGTCATTGTAGATCGAGCTGAAACCGGAAACTTTCTAAGTGATTGAAATGTGTGCTAGACTGTCGTTCTGCATACGTGCCTTAATGTGTAGTTTTATTTCGTCTTGTTTGGATGGAAAAACTTTGCTTTGTGCTCGTGGTGGTGTTGCTTGATACGTCTCGCTATCATCGTACTTCCGAGTTTGCTTGAGTAAATTTTTCATAAAATAATGGCCCGAACGTGTCTACTATACTTTCCAAAACTTGAAGCAAGTGTTTTTGTTCTATTTTTTTAAAGTTCCTTGATGATAAAAGCACAAAAAGCGGTTTTTAAGATTTATGATATAGAAAATTCTCGTCAGCAATGCGGAAACAAAAGATTCGCTTAAATTACTATTACTAAAACCTGAAAGTAGTAGTAAGTTTAAAAAATAGTTTAAACAAAATGAAGCCTATGGGCATATCGGACAGTACGCGTCCTTATTTGAAGAACTCACTGAATACTGTTGTAAGAAAGGAAGGGAGCATGCCGCTGCACACACGCAAAGAGGCAGCAGCGGCAACATAATAATGAATTTGTTGGCACGGTCCGGACCGCAGGCAAGCGCCGCTCCACCGCCTCCCCCTCGGCCACATCACATGATGTGGGTCGATACCAGCCGCCCCGCATCGCTCTCTCGAGCAGCGGCCACGGTCTCGCAGAGCGGCAGTGTGTCACCACGGCGGGCTGCGCGTCGGCCGTTGCGCATTGCACACATTGCTACCGCCGCCGCCGCTGGCAACGGCAGTGCACGTCGTGCCGTTACCGCCGTCAGCACGCGCGCCGCCTCTCTAAAGGAACACGCGCGAACACCACGCAGTCCCCCGTCCGATACCTAAAACCTCAATGGTCACCAATCCTTTCAACAAAGTCCTTGAACCATGTCTATTTTGATATGAAAGCATTAATCATCATACGATTTATTTAGTTACAATAAATTTTTGTGATACATGGTATTGCAGATAATGTCGTTGGTCCTCTGGTGTTGGTCACCAGGTGCAATGGTTAAATCGTGTGCGAGCGCCCGTAGTGCTGTCGGCGGTACGTGATATTTCCTCGACTTCCGGTGTGCGTGTGTGTGTGTGTGTCAGTGCATGTGCCAAAAACAAACATAAAAACAAACGCATGTGGAAGAAAATGTAGGAGAAATGGCGCGTGAATTTTGCACTCACACGGTATGTGTACAGCGTGCACCCACGCATCCTCGTCCAGACGACCAGACATACACACATTACACTTTCACTTTCAATTCACTTTCCATATAGCAACCCTTTCCTAACGAAATTACAGCTATCCGTTGCAAAACTTATAAATAAACAATGTCCAATCCAAATATTATCTTCCCAGGTACCAGGACCTGGTGGACGTCTTCTTGTCACCCGCCGACCGGAATATTTCGGCCAAGTAATGGCAGCCCTTGCCGTGTCCTTGGGTCCTTTTGCAGCAGGCCTTGGTAAAGGATACAGTTCCCCAGCAATTGCATCCCTCCAACAACGCGATGCCGAAGCCTTCCCACTCAACGGCCAAGCTGCCTCTTGGCTTGCAAGTCTCTCACTCCTCGGCGCTCTCTTTGGAGCTCCATTGGGAGGTGCTGCAATGCGTTGGGGACGTCGTCGTACACTTATCTTCGCCGGTATTCCACTTTCCATCTGCTGGCTCATCACTGTTTTCGCATTCAACGTGCAAGTCATCTGCTTCTCGGCTTTCATGAGTGGATTCCTTGTTGCTGTGGTACAACTAGCTTCCCAAGTTTATGTCAGTGAAATTGCAGCGCCCAATATAAGAGGAGGCCTTTCCGCGTTAACTAAAGTAGCTGGACACGCGGGCATGTTAGTAGCATTTGCAGCAGGTGCATTTCTTGATTGGAGACAACTCGCCGGATTAATATCGTTAGCACCAACTGCGATGTGTGTCGCAATGTGGAAGGTACCTGAAAGTCCTGGCTGGTTAGTGCTGCGAGGACGTGATAGAGAAGCTGAGGAAGCTTTAAGGTGGCTGCGCGGTGGCAATGCGGATCTTCGAAACGAATTAGGAGCTTTACACGCGCACGTGCTGGCACGTGCAGTGCCAATTGACCCGCGAGTGTTATACCGCACGTTGAGGAACCCAGCAATGATCGCATGTGGATTGATGTTCTTCCAACGTTTTTCGGGTGCCAATGCATTTAATTTCTACGTGGTGAGTGTCTTCAGTGAGACTTTTGGAGGGACAAACCCACATAGTGCTGCTGTTGCAGTAGCACTAGTTCAACTGCTCTCCTCTTTACTTTCTGGTCTTCTTGTGGATAAAGCAGGTCGATTACCTTTGCTAGTAGCATCCAGTGTATTAATGATTCTAGCATTAGCATCTTTTGGCTCATTTGCATACTATGAAGATGCTAATCCTAATGTACAACCACAACTGGACTGGATCCCTCTTCTCTGTGTGCTGGTTTTCACAGTGGCATTTTCATTGGGTATCAGTCCAATATCGTGGCTATTAGTCAGTGAACTATTCTCTCTTGAACACCGTGGATTGGGTACTGCATTAGCCACTGCATTCAGCTACCTCTGCGCCTTCGTAGGCGTAAAGACATTCATTGACTTCCAAGAACTTTTTGGTCTGTATGGAGCCTTCTGGTTATATGCGGCAATTTCTATTTGTGGACTCGCATTTGTTATCTGCTTTGTACCGGAGACCAAAGGCCAAGACTTGCAAGCAATTACAGCAGTAAGGTGATGGACGCACGACCTGCCCACCTCACACGCCATCCAGTCCATCAGAAAGCTATCCGAGCAGAGATTCTGCAGCCTAGAGAAGCGAGTCACAAATGACAATGGAATCGCAATTGTTCTTGTGTAGTTGCAGCATAAATTGAAGCGACAACCAGGAAATGTTTCTGATTTGGATTGAAGCTAGATAAAAAAGGTAACAAAGGGCAGGCTCCATAATTAATTGATACTCTTGACTTGAACGACTGCACGTCAATGAAAGCCTTAGTATTACGAAATTTCCTAAATATTTTTATCAAAACCGCAGCTGTTAATGCTGTTATTGCAAGCATTAGCGCGGCTAGTTGTTAGGTCATGTAACGATGTAACGAAAACGCTTTTTACATTATTCTTTTTATGATGATATGCAAAACCAAGTTGTATCAAAACAAAGTAGGTTGTAATCTGTCTAACATTCAGAGTTCCGCGCTTATAACCCGAGTATTAGACTATTAGATGCGATTAGAATTAACTAGACTGTGGCGCAAATGCTGGCCATTTGTGTCTAACCTAATCCTTCGCAATCGCTGATAATATTCGTCATCTAATAGATAAGTACAATGCTAGGTGGGAGTGAAATCCTTCGAAACATACAATCCTATTATATACAATGTACCCATAACACAAAATGGTCTTGAATTAAATTTAATGCCTACTCAAATAATTCCATAGGTCCTCATGGCAGGACCAAGGTCTTTAAGATTTACAATTACACGAAGACCAAAAGCAAATGCAAAGATCAAAACAAGGGAGAGGGACATTTAGTAAGTGCTCAAGATGAAAAATATATATCACACAATTACAAAATATGGACAATACCAGTACCTTTAGTACTGTCAATGACAATAAAATTGTGAACAAAATTCTAAGAAACGTCACTTTTTTATCAAAATTTCTCAAATATGAGAACTTAAGCTATAACCTAAAAGTATGAGAATCGTTTTCCAAGTAGTCAATTTTAGGTGCTAAATGAGTAAATTAACACGTAGATATGATAACAGATTCGTTCTAATCGACGAAACATTTTAAAACTTCTACAGCGTCTTTGAGGACGCTTAACGAAACGGTACTTCTAAAATAAATGCAGTAGTTTAAGCAAACGTTTACGACATTGCAGGAGTTTGCTGGTGACAACCTTTCACAGCTTTAGCAGAGATAATCAACTTGTGTTACTATACCGTACCAATCGCGTAGGATAGGAAGCTCATTGCTAGACTAGTTGCTGATAACTGATACTACAAAAAAGATATTAAGAAGATAGAAAGCCATCATACTTCCAGGTCTACTTCTTATTTCATTAACTGAATTTAGCGACTAGTTTTGTCTTAGTAAAGAAATGCTTAGATATTACGACTTATTTTTCAGATGAGAAATAAAAACAAAATTCTATGATGCAGAAATTTATAAAAAACCTATAAACCTTTTCAAAATCTATTGTATATATTCACAGTTATTCAAAGCATGATAGATTATATTGAATTGTGTGATATTTTGTGACTTAAAAGGATTTATTTTGATATGCCAATGTAGAGTATTATTAAATTAGCAGGGATATTGAAAAACTGTACCTAAGCTTATTTTGAAGTGATGTGTCCAATTTTGAAAGTGGAATGGAAAAGAAAAATTATCAATCTTAAGGAAAACAATATTGAAACTATATGAAATAAAGTTTAAATTTATACCAATTGAATATAAAATATTACAAAATGTCGCCATAAATTCCAACAAGAAATAAACGTCATAAAAAATTAAAATGGAAAGCTCTCTTTGAAGATTAAAATCAACGTTATGATTAAAGCAAAATTGTTTTCAATTTGTATACCTAAGAAAATTGAAATTTGGAATATGTTTTTTTGTGCAACAATGTAAATAAAGATGTAGATAACAAAAGAGGAAGTAAATTGCACGAAACAAACTTTGAAAGCGCATAAAATTAGATTAAATTAGATAAAAATACTTGGTACTAAAAAAGAGAGAATATTAAACACAGCAAAAAGTAAAACATGAAAACCGTAAATACATTTAAAATAATTTGGCAATGCCACACAAACAACCCTGCGCGAAAAAGGCACAAAGAATGACGTCAATGGATGATACCCATTAAGCCTGAATAATGAATACCAAGCAAGCGAATGGAAAAGAGATTATATGCGTTGATACACAGAGTATTCCGTAAATAATATATTGCCCTGCAAACAATCTCAAAAGAACGATAATAAATTTTAAAAGTTGGAGTATTCTATGACACACTTGGTCGAAATAGTGCATTAGTAGAGCATTATCTTCATTGACAGCAGCCAATAATCTATTTTTAATAAACAATGAATGCATGGAAACGGAAGTAAAAAATAATGCTATGAAAGATAAAAATCAAGTTGCAAACACAAGCATCAATAGTCAGACAATGACGAAAGAAGAAAAGCAGGATAATAAATAAAGTTGATTATAAAGTATGACCTGCCAAAATATAAAATGCAAATGGATTGATAAAAACAATATATGAGAAATGTTTTTATGGCATTAACTATTATGTGACAATAGTAAAAATGTGAATTATCGCAAATATTTTTTACATGGCTGGTAAATGAAACAAATGACTATCAATGAATGCACGTTAATTAACAATTCCAACGATTTTTTTTTAGCAACGCCGTTTTTGACATGAACGCATTATTTTCATGTGAGTTTGATTTGTGAGCCAGGACATATTTCATGTTTTCTGCAAACCCGTATTTTTGCACTGCTCAAATTGATATTGATGTTAAGCGTCAGGGACAAGGCGATAATGAATCGATGCTGCCCAAACAAGAGAGGTTTGTACTAAACTGTAAAACAAATAAACAAGACTCGAATAATGGAGGATAAGTCAAATGGGACGTAACTGAAATAACAAGATGGGGAGAAATAAAACAATAGAGATGACATTGAATTATGATAAGACAAGCATTGAAAGTAGAAATAATAATGTTAGAAACAAATTGTGCTGTTGTGCTTAAAATGAAAGAGAAATGTTGCTATATTATGCAAAAAATTCAGAATCAAATTTCAACTGAAAGGAACACTGGAATTCTTATGCCTAAATTGAATAAAATTTAGAATGACAAGGTTTCTTACCACATTAGCTTTGTTTATTTATTGTGATTAGCTTATATGTATTATAGTGAGTTATGTTGTTTATGTTTATTGCATTGATTTCCTAAAACTATTTGTAACTCCTGTAACTGATTATGCTGTCGTGCAATGTTATATTCGGCTGCATTTGGATGCAATCCGGCGTTGTCAAAAGTTGCTGCATTGTTAATTAAACGCCACCCGCTCCTCCTGTCTGCAGAGCAGCACCGTTCATTACAGACGGGTTAATCATGCGAGATGACGTGGGCCTGGAATACGCAATTTAACATTTGCATCAGCATGATGGCTGGTTGGCCTGCCAATGTTTCTCGAAAGACAAGGAAATCGCGATTGTTGAGCAGTTCTGGTCTTTACAAAGGACCAGATTTCAGGTTGTGTAGTTGCTAACAAGATGAATAGAATATAGTATTGATAATATTGATGGACAGCTCTAATTGAACAAGTAATTGCTACTAAATTGACGAGCATTTGCAATATCATTTAATCTCACGGAATTAGGCATCGAAGAGAAAGAAAAACGTGTGGGACATTTTGTAATATTTTATAATGGGATATAAAAACAGAATATCTTTCAATGTGAACAACAGTCAATAGCTAAAAGAATATCAAACTTTAAACTCTAAGACAATAAAAATATCCAAATAACAATTTAAATTGTTAGAGAAGTCATTGAAATTATATTAAATACTATTATATCCAATTGTTATCAATTATATCTTCACTCTTTGAATTTATTACGATCTTAAAAATAAGTTTTTAAACGTAGTACTATGTAATTGAAACTTCCAAAAAACGAAATCTCCCTCGAAATTATTTACCAACTAAATATTTGCGACCACTACGTGATATTAGTTGGTTATAAAATAAATGATTCGAGGAAAATGTAAAACGGAACTTCGTGCTGAACATTTGTTATCTGTAGCAATGTGTGTAGGCAATGTGCTTCGACAATAACTACTAGAGATGAACATATAACGAAAATTAACGACAATAAATCATGCCCTTATGAATTCAGAGCAAATGATGAACTATTGCACGCTGGAAAATCGAACGCGTTCTTCTGTTGTTGTAAGCAATCCACAAGTTGTCTGGTGATTTGAAAATTCCACTTAAATATAAACAATTGTGCAAAACGCAAGAATCGCGTCAATGAGTCAAATATGTAATCAGTAAGATGTCTTTTTATAATAGTTTACTTTTTTATTAGATGATGAGATAATAAAGATAAAATTGATTAAAAACTATTGCTTCTTTTATTACCTTCAGCATGAAATAATTTGGTATCTATTTTAATAATTATTTATTTATTGTTAATAAACACGTTGTAATTTAATATTTCTCTAAATTTATTAATATTTTTTAGGATGCTAACAAACATCTGAGTAAATAAATACTCACTACATGAAGATGAAATAATTTTTGTTAATAAGTGAAATACTTATATTTGTGCTGCCACCTATAATTGATCTATTCGATTTACCATACACTAGAAATATATATATGTAGATTCCGCTTTGTTATACCATTAATTCCAATGGCTTTGAATACGCTCTCGCGGAGATGCCTCTAGCAGTACAAATATTCCACTATCGCTAATATTCTCCTTATCTCTCCTTTGCAATCATTAGGAGTAGACAAAGGATATTATTTAGTAGAACACTTGGCAATAATAAGTAATTGTCATTGTATTAAAAAAATTAATCAATTATTGTGAATTGATTAGATGCAAATAATAAAAACATTAATTAAATATGTATTAAACAATGTTTCTAGAGTAAAACACTGATTTTACTTTCATATTCGGTCAAATTTACAGGATACAAATTTGTTTCATACGTTTAATGTTTACTTAATGATACTTCTGCTCTGTTTGCAAAAAATAAAAAAATTATAACGCTAAATCTTGCATTATGCAATTAAAAATAGTCATTACTTCATCACGTTCATCACTACTGTTCAATTGTTTTAGCACCATACCACGCCAAAGATAGCAAGTGATATCAAGAAAGTAAAAAATGTGCCAACCGTTGCTGTTCAGTCATATTTTCCTTGAGAGCAAATATTTTTAATGAGTAAATTAATTAAAAAGATATTTTGAAAATATTAATCGAAAATACTGTTTTATTTGTTAATAATATTTAAATAACTATTCAAGCGATGATGTAGGCAGCCCTACATTTCTTGTCACGTGACAAGTCTACCATGCGCGTGGACCAATAGCAACACGCCAAATACATTCATTTGCAGCGAACTCTGGCTGCGCTCGTCGATGATGATTGTAAGCTCACTGATTGTTGATAAATAATGTACAACTCTATTCCGTGCCCGCCGTGTCCGCAGTTGATTCCGTAAAGCGAAAATTCCGCTGCGCTACTTGCTCATAAACAATCCACACTCAGTTAAAACTAGTGTCATCTGTACACAAGGAATAAACGTCAATTGCAAGGACATCGACTCATAAATGTTAAATAAGTGGCCCAACATAGATGTGAATTTAAGTGCTGCTTTAGTATCCAACACTTTACATATCTAAGCACGCAGTTTGTGGACCCGTCGCGGACTTGTGCCGTCCCGTTGCATGCATTTGTTGCCAGTTGTCATTGGTGTTTGTTTACGTGTAGGTGCGTGTCGCCATCATTAAAAATTCGCTGTTTTTCCGTCGATTGAACCCAGAAAGAAACACATCGAATGCTGCAATAATCACGTAATTCCCATCTAATGGAATACGAGATATCGGCCATAAACACGTAAACTCGCGACCATTACGAGCAAGTTGTGTTGCTGGGGTATATTGATTGCAATTTGTGATAACCAATAATAAATATTAGACAAATATGGAATTGCCAGTTACACTTATTGTAAAGGCACCCAATCAGCAAATTGAGGATCAGACTGTGCAATGCCAGCTGTCCTGGACAATCAACATGTTGAAGCAGCATTTATCTGAGGTTTATCCAAGCAAGCCTGTAAGTACTGATAAGGCACTGAATGTAAGCAATCAGACTTTATTTTCCTGATTGTTACAAATGTTATTAACTTGTATTACAATAACATTGTTCTATTGCAGCCAAAGAATGAGCAGAAGTTAATTTACTCTGGGAAGTTGTTAAATGATGGGGTAATTTTGAAAGATGTTCTGCGACAGTATGAAGGACAAGATACTCATACTGTTCATTTGGTCTGCACACCAAAGTATAGTCCAAAAACTACAATTAGGACTACATCTGCCCCAACACCAACAGAAACCCCTGTTGTTGATAATCCACCCTCTGTGAATAATCCTAGACCTGAGGTCACTGATCAAAGGGTGCCTAATATGCAGTGGTATGATAATATGCAGTTCAACAATATGCAGCCAAATGTTCAGCCTGGTGTGAATATGGATCCTCAGATGATGCACATGATGGTGATGCAGCAAGCATTTATGCAAGCATACTACACACAGTACCAGTACATGAATATGAATTTGTAAGTAGCATATTTATCAGAATAATCTCATGGCCATTCAAGTTGTTTTTTCTTAATCAATTATCTGATTATAGCTAAGTTGTTGTGTGAATAAGTTTATTTTGTGGTAACTTTCCTTTTGGCAATTTAATTTTCTTATTTTTATTTGAAATAGTAGATAGTTGATAATACTTCCTGCATACGTTGTTTTTTATTTGTTTGCGATTGCTTTGTATAAGAAATCATGCATACAGGAAGTAAGCCGGACAAGATGATTATTTTTCGATCACAAGGTGCAGCTAAGTGCGCGTAGCGTACTTTCACTTTCCGCCGCTGTGCATTTCTCTCCGGTTTACGTGAAATGAATATACATAACGCAACTTTCGATTCTGGCGATTACAATAAATGGAACGGGTCGGTGCAGTGTATCAAATGTTATTGATTGCTTTGGAAATTGAGACATGATTGGTTTTTTGTTCGATTAAGTTACACTATCGCCGAAACATACCCAATTTCAATGATCAAAAACATAATTTGCATTTAAATAAACTGTGTTCTTACTTATAGCAAAAAATTTTAACCTTCTCGATGATATTTAAATTAGCAAATACAGTTTCATTAGATTGTAAACATTGACGTCATTATCTATTTTTCAGCAGGCAAAATTATACGAATCAGCAAGCTGATGTCCCCGGACATGCCCCAGCAGCCCAACCACCACCACAGGCACCAGCTGCAGTTCCAAACCTCCCCCGTGACAACCCCGAAATGAACCGCGATTGGTTAGATATTTTCTACATGCTTAGTCGAACAATGATCTTCATCAGCATCGTCTATTTCTACTCCAGTCCTGTCCGCTGTTTGGTCGTTGTTGCTCTCGCCTTTTCCCTGTATCTGTATCAAATCGGTTTCTTCCGCAACGTAAACATTAATAATAACAATATCTTGGCTGGTGAGGGAGCACCTGCTGCGGCAGCTGCTGCAGGAGGTGGTGCGCAACTAGATGCAGCAGCAGGCAACGAACCGCAGGAACCGATACAGCCCACGCGCCTCATGGTCCTTTGGACTTTCTTCACTACCTTCTTCGCGTCTCTTCTGCCCGAGATACCCAACGTCATTTAAAGTCATCTCCTCGCATGTGCCAGTATCACAGCGAAAGCGTTTACCAAATATTAAATCCACACGTTGATTATTTTTAACAGCATCGCAAAGTGTTTATGTTCCATGTTACGAGCTGTTTGGTGTACATATGGTAAAATATCGGGATGTTTCTTAAATGTATATTTGCATATTTTTGCGTTTGCTAGGCAAGTGAATCCGTTGTAAATCGGGGTTTATTGATAACTAATGTCGGTGCCGGATGTGGTCTATTGTAATAATTATTCGAGTAGTTGTAAATAGAAGTGGAACATAAAATTTTACCCGTGCGAACCCGATTTTACTCGTGGAGAGCTTTATATAATGCAAGGTAATACTGCAACTAACTTCGTGTAGTAGGTGCAATTGGCGTCAGAGTACTTTGTTCATAATTGGACAAATTGTTTAGAACTATTTCGTAGATACCTTGCTTGTTTACAACGTTCGTTGGTGAAACATTCACTCGCTTAAGTTGTACCAATTACATCGGTTTGTCGTGCTTTAGTTCGGCTTGGTGTTTCACTGATTGCAGTGTTTACCGATTGTATGCTTGCATCTAGGCGAAACGTGTGATCCATATATTATAATTAAGATATATTAAAAATATTTAGAAAAAGTAATTTAGAGTAGCGTGCTGTTTACCTCATCCACTTGCTAATCGGTTACAGATTATTCCTATGGCCTTGTTTGGTATAAGTAATTAATCACTAGTGCTACGTCATGTTCACGCGACAATTGTTTTTTTATTTCAATATTTTCTTGGCGTGCCCGTGTCGAGGTCGTTGTTGATAAGGTATAAGGTTTTATAAACAATATTGCCGAGAACATATTTCTTACCTTCCATTGTTATACCAAATCAATGTTTACTTTGCACAAACTCGATTTAATCGTTGAAAACCATTCAATACTTTAAAAATTCACTACAGCAAGCGAAATATTTCAAAGAATGGGATTATTCTAATATATTCTGCGTCACTTTAAGAACATGCCAATACTGAATATTTTGTATTTCCCATTTACCATCTTGAATATAAAGTATTTCTCAATTTCTTACTCTATTGAATCTTATCAAAATAGTCGTAGTTTGTTAATTATTCAGTAAATATGATTAGTTTGTATTTCCTAGGTAAAATATTATAGTTTCTCTTTTAAATCACTCAACATCTCATCAATATTTAACCCACTTTCATTTTCAGCACATTCTATCTCCATTTCTTCTTCACTATTAGGATGATTATTACCTACATTTAATTTCGTTATTGTTGAACCCTGTAAGTTATTTAATATATCATCCACTGCCACTTCACCCTTATGGGCAGCTTCTGAAGTATTCTGTAGCAACTTTTGTGATGAAGTATTAGGGATTTGACTTATTGGAGTCATAAATACACCATCATTATCAAACTCATCAGCAGATTGTATAGCTCCTTTACCTGTTGATCTTACCACATCTGTTACTTCTTGAGTTGTCTTTTCATGAAATTCTCTAATACTGTTAGTTATTTCATCCTGACTTTGCATTGAATCTATCACATGACTTTCTTCGAACTGAGAAGATAGTAATAAGACACTGGAAGTCCCAAGCTTAGATTCTGCTTGCTCTTGAATGCGACGTAAACGCTCTGCACGTAAGTTCATGGCTCGTTCTCGATTTAGCCTAATAGTTTCCTTTTGCTCTTCAGTTAGTTGAGTTTCCTGTGGTCTCTGGGCAAAGCTATCAAACCGTGCTTCTAAACTCTCAATTTGTTGTTGTTGACGTGTTGCAGTCGTTTCTGTTTCGTCGTCGCTTACGATATTTGTTTGAGGTTCTGGTCGTTCTTCATCAAGGATTCCCATTCGGATGCGCTTTATATATGTCTAAAAACAATTTTTTAGTGGGACACAAAAATTCTTACCAAACTTTTAGAAGAAGACAAACCTGAACTTGTTTTTTGTTCCCTAATGTTTCAATTTTTTCAATGCATTGGTCAAACCTGATCTTTGGAAACAATCTATGACACCAATATTCATAACTCTTTAACATAATGTTTAAATCTGTCTCTTCATGTCCCTTTCCTTTGAATTTCTGCTTGGCAAATAATGGTTGTAAGGCAGTAAGTCCTCTTGATCCACGTAGAGTATCAGCATTCAACTTTGGTTGTGGATTTCTTACAACTCTCTTAGGTTTTATTACCCTTCTAGTAGTTTCCCCATCTTCATCAGCTTCTACATCATCTCCATTTACTTCACATTCAACTTCCACTGGCTCCCCATTATCATCATCACAGTTTTCCTCAAAAGCTGTGCGTTCAGCGTGCTCCATAATATCCAGCTCACCGTCAGACTCCATAATAAGTGTTTTTAATTTCAGAAGAATGTATAATTTGGCGCCAAATGCGCTAAACGTAATATAATAAACTATTTCTAACTGGTTTATATAAAGATATTAATAATTATGCCCTTTTACTCAAATTCGTCGTCGTTTTGATTATCTTCTGGTTGATTTTGAACGCCTGAATTATTAATATGTTCCAGAAAAGAACTTAAAAGTTTCTTGTTGATGTGATCGGTTTGAGATGTTTCCCGCACCTGTTGGAACTCGCAAATGGCGTCAGCAGATGGTACTTCATTGTTGTACGGCCTAGAGTCTCCATTCTCAGTATTATTGTCACTACTGTTTTGAGTTTCATCTTCTGGCGCACCATTTTCTTTGTTTCCTAGCACTAAACTCGGCATAATGATTACTTCAGTAATTATTTCGATAGATATCAGCAAAACTTGTGAGCAGAAACGAAAGAAACTTAAGAGGAAATAATATATGCCTAGGCAACCTTGCTAGCGCGTGACATGATTCGTTGTAAATCGGTTTTACTCGATTTACGAAAACAGAAACGTGTTTAATTTGAGCATCAGAGGTTACCTTCGTGTTTTGTGCTTTTTAAAATAAGTTTTGATGAGAAAATAATTAATATGGTTGCGGTAAGTAATACGAAATTAATTAATTGACGTAAACTCCAATATATGTTGTATCTGTAGAAAAGTAAGTTGTTGAACAAGAAAAGTTTCAAGAAAGTGGTCAAGAAACCATCAAAAGCTAATACACATGTGAAGAAAATCAAGAAAACTCCTAAAAAGAAGGAAAAGCCTAAAGTTGTGGCACCAGTTTTTCAAAATGACTTGGATAGTGATCAAGCAAAAGATATGTTGGATATGGTTGAGAAAGATGATTTACAATTTTTGAAGGCAGCTATAAACAGCAAACAATATTCCATGTTATGCAATCTGCATGTTTCACAGTATGTTTAAAGACAAATTATTCTTTTGCACATTAATATCTATTAATTTATAAATTACAGGAGTAAACCTAAGAAAAGAAAATTTGAAAATGATTATGACACTCTGGAAAATGCATATGAGAATGAAAAAGAAGAGAAACCCAAAGTGAAATTTAAAGCTCTACTTCCAATCAAAACAAAACAGGGAATTGTAAAGAGGAGTATAGAACATGAAGATGAGGAGAAGGAAGAAGAAGAGCAGAATGAAAATGAATTTGGGGAAGAAGACAATGAAATTGGTAATGATTCTTAAATAAATTCTATCTAAAATCATGAAATCTAAGCAAAACATATTTTCAGGAGAAGATGAATCATCTGATAATGAGCCTATTGATTTTGCTATGAATAATAGATTAGTGGATCTTCCAAATGAAATAACACCAGCTCAATTATTACTGCAACGGGCTGCTGTTTTAGAGAAAATGAAATTACACATTGGAACACTAAGTTCTGGATTACTGGAAAATCCAGAAGAAAAGTTACCTAATTTCCGCACTCTAATCAAACTCCTCGACGACGATACCCCCGAAGTTTTTGTCACCATTAGAAAACTAGTTATTGTTGCGCTGTTAGAAGTTTTTAAGGATTTACTTCCTTCATATCAAATTAAACCTCAAGACATTGATGGTGTTAAAGTGAAGAAAGACACATTGAAACTACACAAATTTGAAACTGCATTACTGCAATATTATAAGAAATATCTGCAAAAACTGGAGAAGCTTGTTGGTGCCCTATACAAAAAACGTGGTGATAACAGATTGAGGACTCAAGGAGAGAAAAATATTGGGGAAGTTGCTGTACATGCCATGTGTGACTTATTGGTTGTTCATCCTTATTTCAATTATGCACCAAATTTAGTACAAGCAGTTGTACCATTCTTGAATAATGTAGATAAAGATGTAAGGAGTTTAGTGGCTACTGCATTGAAGACTGTTTTCAAGGAGGATAAGAAAGGAGAAATAACTTTGAAGGTAATTCCTGAGTTCAATCATTATTCAATATTAATTCTTGTCTGTTGGTAGATTATTCGAGTCATAAATATTTATTTGAAAAATCATTCTCATTATGTAAATCCAGATATGCTTGAAATTCTCTTACATCTGCATATCAAAAACGTCAACCTCGACCAAGACAAGGAAATCGAAATGAAGGAGAAAAAACTGAGCGCTCATAAAGTCAATATTCTTTCTAAACTTTCAAAGAAGGAAAGGAAAAGAAAGAAGCGTTTACAAGCGCTAGAATATGAATTATTGGAAACTAAAGCTGAAGAAAACAAGCAGGCAAAAATGAAAAACCTTACTGAAATCACCAAATTTCTATTTGGTATCTACTTTAGGATTTTAAAAAGTTCAAGAAATACTAAAGTGATTGGTGTGTGCTTGGAGGGGTTAGCAAAATTTGCACATTATATAAACCTTGAATTCTATGTCGATATTGTTAATGTTCTCGATAAGCTTCTGCTGGAAGACTGGCTAGGATATAAAGAGAAGCTGCATTGTATACAAACTGTTTTCGCTATTCTAAGTGGACAAGGAGAAGCTCTAAATTTGGATCCCACTCGGTTCTATGTCAATCTATATGCCGGAATGCTTGAAACACATGCAGGACGAAACGAGAAGGAATTTGAAACATTACTGCACACTGTGATGCTTGCAATTGTTTCACGCCGAAGGAAGATTACAAACAAACGAATTATTGGTTTCGCTAAAAGATTGATGACTTTGAGTTTGCAGTCGCTGCACAATGGTGCAATCGGTTGTTTAGGTGTTGTAAAGAATATTATGCAGTTGTGCAAAGCAGCAGACGTTTTGTTAGATGTGGATAACGAATGTGGAGATGGAAAATACAACGCTGAACTGGATGATCCAGAGTATTGTAATGCTTCGAGTACGGCTTTATTTGAACTGTCTTTGTTAGCGAGGCATTATCATCCGGTTGTCGCAAAATATGCTGCGAATATTGCAAGTGGAGTTCCTGCTAGGGGTGAAGGAAGTTTGCCACCTATTTATGGGAAATGGTGAGTACTTCCAATTCTTAATTTCCAAGTATTATAATTGTTTCTCTTACAGTAAACCTGAAGAGCTTTACTCCATGTTTGATATGTCTCAGATGGCTTTCAACCCAGCGATACCAGTTCCGAAGAAAACGCAAGTATCTGGTAAAGTGAAGAGACATACTTTTGTGGATGTGGATTTCAAACAGAAATGTTTCAAACGAATTAAGCAGACTAGTGGAACTCATTTCATGGACATTAATTAGGGATTTGTTGATAAAATTACCATTCGACATTGTGTTTCTTTCACATTTCTTAACATTAGGATTACATTCTAATTAAAGGCGAACGAATTAAAATAAAAGTTGGTATTTGAAGTGTTTAGTAATTTAATTAGCGACTACTTACGAATATCTCGATCGTATTTTTTCGGCATCGCCGCTTCGTTTGCTTGCCGTTATACGAAACGGCAGTGACGACGCAGATGGCGTTAGGTATGGACTCGCACCGCGCTTTGACCGCGGCTTTCGTGTGTGCGCCACCAACATGGCGACGCTCGACAGTAAAGCTCCGCTTCGGACTGTTAAAAGAGTTCAGTTCGGCATCCTCAGTCCAGATGAAATTGTAAGTATCGTATTCCTTAGCATCTCCACTGTCGAATGATGTATAATTCATCGCGATAACTTGCCAATAACTTCCATACTTCGCAAAAATTGTGGCATCAATGCTATTCCGTGTTTACAAACACAAGCGCGCTTCGCGATTGCACATGATTGCAACACAAAAGTGCTGATTATGCTTCTTCGGTTTGCAGCGTCGCATGTCGGTCACAGAGGGCGGTCTCCGCTTCCCGGAGACGATGGAAGCCGGCCGCCCTAAATTGGGTGGACTGATGGACCCTAGGCAGGGAGTCATTGATAGGAATTCCAGATGCCTCACTTGTGCAGGCAACATGACTGAATGCCCTGGCCATTTTGGTCACATTGATCTATCAAAGCCCGTGTTTCACGTCGGCTTTGTCACAAAAACCATCAAGATCCTACGTTGTGTTTGCTTTTACTGCAGTAAACTTCTTGTCAGTCCAAATAACCCCAAGATAAAAGAAGTAGTCATGAAGACAAAGGGTCAGCCAAGGAAGCGATTGGCTTTTGTGTATGACTTATGTAAGGGAAAGAATATCTGTGAAGGTGGTGATGAAATGGATGTGGGCAAAGAGGGTGAAGATCCAAATCAGTCTGGAAAGAAGCCAGGTCACGGTGGTTGTGGGCGTTATCAACCAAGTATTCGCCGCTCTGGATTAGATCTTTCTGCTGAGTGGAAACATGTTAATGAAGACTCGCAGGAGAAAAAGATTGCTCTTTCCGCGGAGCGCGTGTATGAAATTTTAAAGCATATAATTGACGAAGAATGTTTTATTCTCGGAATGGACCCGAAATTTGCTCGTCCTGATTGGATGATTGTCACATGTCTTCCTGTCCCTCCTTTGCCAGTGCGTCCTGCTGTAGTAATGTATGGCTCTGCCAAGAATCAGGATGATTTAACACACAAACTTGCTGATATTATAAAATCGAACAATGAATTGCAACGCAACGAAGCTGCTGGTGCAGCAGCACATGTTGTTAGTGAGAATATAAAAATGCTTCAATTCCACGTGGCAACACTAGTAGATAATGACATGCCTGGAATGCCACGTGCTATGCAGAAGTCCGGTAAGCCACTTAAAGCTATCAAAGCACGTTTGAAGGGCAAGGAAGGGCGTATTCGTGGCAATCTTATGGGAAAACGTGTGGATTTTTCTGCACGTACCGTGATTACACCGGATCCAAATTTACGAATTGATCAAGTCGGCGTTCCTCGTTCTATCGCACAGAATTTAACATTTCCAGAAATTGTCACGCCTTTTAATTTTGACAAGTAAGTCCTAGAAATACTATACTGTTTCTCATAATAGTTTTAAAATTGTGAACTTCTAGAATGTTAGAGTTGGTCCAACGTGGCAATTCACAATACCCTGGAGCCAAATACATCGTTCGTGATAATGGCGAACGTATTGATTTGCGTTTCCATCCAAAACCCTCTGATCTTCACCTCCAGTGTGGCTACAAAGTTGAGAGGCATATTCGCGACGGCGACTTGGTTATTTTCAATCGTCAGCCGACTCTCCATAAAATGAGTATGATGGGCCATAGGGTGAAGGTGCTGCCCTGGTCCACATTCCGAATGAATCTCAGCTGTACCTCTCCATACAACGCCGATTTTGACGGTGACGAGATGAATCTGCACGTCCCACAAAGTATGGAGACCCGTGCGGAGGTGGAGAACTTGCACATTACTCCGAGACAGATTATTACGCCTCAGGCTAATCAACCCGTCATGGGTATTGTACAAGACACACTTACAGCTATCAGAAAGATGACAAAACGAGATGTTTTTATCACAAAAGAACAAATGATGAACATTCTCATGTTCTTGCCAATTTGGGACGGGAAAATGCCCCGACCCGCTATTCTTAAACCAACAGCCCTCTGGACTGGCAAACAAATTTTCTCCCTGATCATCCCTGGTAACGTCAACCTGATCAGAACACACTCCACACATCCAGATGATGAAGACGACGGTCCTTATAAGTGGATATCACCTGGTGACACACGTGTTATGGTCGAACATGGCGAGCTTGTGATGGGTATTCTGTGTAAGAAGACACTTGGTACTTCTGCTGGATCCCTTCTTCATATTTGTATGTTGGAGTTGGGACATGAGGTGTGCGGTCGTTTTTATGGTAATATTCAAACTGTCGTTAACAACTGGTTGCTTCTTGAGGGCCATAGTATTGGTATCGGTGATACTATTGCCGATCCACAGACATATATTGAAATTCAGAAAGCTATTCATAAGGCTAAAGAGGATGTCATAGAAGTTATCCAAAAAGCGCACAACATGGAGCTAGAACCAACGCCAGGTAATACGTTGCGTCAGACTTTCGAGAATCAAGTAAATCGTATCCTGAACGACGCTCGTGACAAAACTGGTGGCTCTGCTAAGAAATCTTTGACTGAATATAACAACTTGAAGGCTATGGTAGTGTCAGGCTCGAAGGGATCCAATATTAACATCTCACAGGTTATTGCTTGTGTGGGTCAACAGAACGTTGAAGGTAAACGCATTCCTTTTGGATTCCGAAAGCGTACGTTGCCTCACTTCATCAAAGATGATTACGGTCCCGAATCTCGAGGTTTCGTCGAGAATTCATATCTCGCCGGTTTAACTCCATCCGAGTTCTACTTTCACGCCATGGGCGGTCGTGAAGGTCTTATTGACACTGCTGTAAAGACTGCTGAAACGGGTTACATTCAGCGACGTTTGATTAAAGCTATGGAGTCTGTCATGGTAAATTATGATGGCACTGTGCGTAATTCGGTTGGTCAGCTTATTCAGCTGCGTTATGGCGAAGACGGTCTTTGTGGAGAGATGGTGGAGTTCCAGTCTTTACCAACTGTGAAGCTTAGCAATAAAGCGTTTGAAAAGAAATATCGCTTCGAACCTGGCAACGAAAAGTATCTGCGTCGAGTGTTCAACGAAGATGTAATTAAAGTCATGATGGGATCCGGTGATGTTATCTCCGAGCTTGAGTTGGAATGGGAACAGTTACAGAAAGATCGTGAAGCGTTACGACAAATTTTCCCCAGTGGCGAATCTAAAGTAGTATTGCCTTGCAATCTCCAACGAATGATTTGGAATGTACAGAAGATTTTCCACATCAACAAGCGTGCACCGACGGATTTATCGCCACTGCGTGTTATTCAAGGGGTACGCGAGTTGTTGCAGCGTTGTGTCATTGTGGCTGGTATTGATAGGTTGTCAGTGCAAGCCAATGAGAACGCTACACTGCTGTTTCAGTGCCTAGTGCGCTCGACACTTTGCACAAAGTATGTTTCTGAGGAGTATCGTCTTAGTACCGAAGCTTTTGAGTGGTTGATTGGAGAAATTGAGACGCGCTTCCAGCAAGCGCAGGCTAATCCAGGTGAGATGGTAGGCGCTCTTGCGGCTCAGTCTCTTGGCGAGCCTGCCACTCAGATGACACTCAACACTTTCCATTTTGCTGGTGTATCATCAAAGAACGTAACCCTTGGTGTGCCTCGTTTGAAGGAAATTATCAATATTTCTAAGAAGCCTAAAGCTCCTTCTCTAACAGTGTTTCTGACTGGCGCAGCTGCTCGTGATGCTGAGAAAGCAAAGAATGTTTTGTGTCGTCTGGAACACACAACTCTTCGTAAGGTGACGGCGAACACTGCGATTTATTACGATCCAGATCCGCAAAATACGGTTATCCCTGAAGATCAGGAATTCGTCAATGTTTACTATGAAATGCCCGATTTTGACCCAACGCGGATTTCTCCATGGTTGCTGCGTATTGAACTGGATCGCAAACGAATGACAGATAAGAAGCTGACCATGGAACAAATTGCCGAGAAGATTAATCTCGGTTTCGGCGATGATTTGAATTGTATCTTTAACGATGACAATGCCGAAAAGTTGGTTCTTCGTATTCGAATTATGAATTCGGATGATGGCAAATTTGGAGAGGGTGCAGATGAAGAGATTGATAAAATGGAAGACGATATGTTTTTGCGTTGTATTGAAGCGAACATGCTTTCAGACATGACACTGCAGGGTATTGAAGCTATTAGTAAAGTGTACATGCATTTACCCCAGACAGATGCAAAGAAACGTATCGTTATTACCGACACTGGTGAATTCAAAGCTCTCGCTGAGTGGTTGTTGGAAACCGACGGTACAAGTATGATGAAAGTACTCTCAGAACGTGACGTAGATCCAGTTCGTACATACTCCAACGATATCTGTGAAATCTTCGCCGTGTTGGGCATTGAAGCTGTACGAAAGTCGGTAGAGAAAGAAATGAACGCAGTCTTGCAATTCTACGGTCTTTACGTAAACTATCGTCATCTTGCTTTACTTTGCGACGTTATGACAGCTAAGGGTCATTTGATGGCTATCACACGTCACGGTATCAATAGACAAGATACTGGTGCACTCATGAGATGTTCCTTCGAAGAAACAGTTGATGTTTTGATGGATGCCGCGTCACACGCTGAGGTAGATCCTATGCGTGGTGTATCCGAAAATATTATCATGGGTCAATTGCCACGAATGGGCACTGGTTGCTTCGATTTGCTGCTAGATGCTGAGAAGTGCAAGATGGGTATTGCCATTCCACAAACGGCGGCTGGGGATATGATGTTCTTTGGTTCCGCTGCTACTCCTAGCATGAGTCCTGGTAATGCAATGACTCCATGGAATCAAGGTGCCACTCCATTTGCGGCTGGAAGTGTTTGGTCTCCTCAAAGTAAGTTTATTTTATTTGATGATCAGTTTTTTTTTTTACTATGTATGTATATCATTTACAGATTATTTAGGAAGTGGCATGACACCTGGTGGACCTGCATTCTCGCCATCTGCAGCATCTGATGCATCCGGAATGTCACCTGGGTATGCTTGGTCCCCAACACCGCAATCCCCGGCAATGTCGCCAATGATGGCATCTCCTCATGGAGCGTCTCCATCCTACAGCCCTGCGTCGCCGACTTATCAACCGCATTCGCCATCGCTTACGCCTATTTCTCCTGGATATTCTCCAAGCAGTCCTGGATATTCGCCATCATCGCCAAATTACAGCCCGACAAGTCCAAGCTACTCGCCTACATCACCCGGTTACTCACCGACATCTCCAAGTTATTCGCCGACTTCTCCGAATTATTCTCCAACTTCGCCTGGTTATTCCCCCACATCACCTAGCTACTCCCCAACCTCTCCTAACTATTCACCAACAAGTCCCGGCTATTCTCCGTCAAGTCCAAGCTATTCACCAACTTCTCCCAGTTATTCTCCCACATCTCCAGGATATTCTCCAACGTCCCCTGGATATTCCCCAACATCCCCAGGTTATTCACCCACATCTCCGAGTTATTCGCCGGCCTCCCCGAATTACTCTCCAACTTCTCATAGTTACTCACCTACTTCACCAAGTTATTCTCCGAATTCACATAATTATTCGCCTTCTCCGCGTTATACACCAGCTTCCCCCAGCTACTCTCCAACATCTCCAAGCTATTCTCCTTCTTCACCAAATTATTCTCCAACTTCACCTAGTTTTTCTCCATCCTCGCCGAACTATTCGCCGACATCTCCTGGCTACTCGCCGACATCCCCCAGTTTTGCTGGTGGAAGTCCACAATATTCTCCAACATCGCCCAACTATTCACCATCGTCCCCACAGCATACACCTGCTGCCAGCTCACGGTACTCGCCATCTTCGCCGAATTATTCCCCCACAAGTCCGGGATATTCTCCGACGTCACCGCAGTATTCTCCGCAAAGTACTAAGTACTCTCCTACTTCACCTACATATACGCCTATGAGCCCTACCTTCTCTCCGGCTAGTCCGACTTATTCACCGCAGCCACCGCGGTATTCGCCTTCAAGTCCAAACTATTCACCAACCAGTCCTAATCCTGACCAGGACTAAGTACACCGTTTGTATCATGTGAACTATAACTCCCATCGAAGTTTCGGTTATTGTTCTAACTAACAATTTAGCATTTAATACTGTTATCTTAAGACTTTCAAGATGTAGGATTGGTACATTTGTGGTACCGCGTGATGTTTGATTTTGTTACTCTAAGAAGGAACACTGGTTGTGCGAGTTTGTCTGAATCAGTGCTTTTGATAAGAATTATTTTGTTATTTACGAAGAAACAATGCAAATATATTGTATACTTAAAATCCAATTGTTTTGAATGGTGATTCTTTATCAAACATTCCTAGATATACGGCTTAACCGAAAGGAGCCACACCCGTTTTATTATTCATTGGTATCAATTCAAGTATTAGTTGAATGTGGTGGCAAAAATGCGTCACGTATGTGCTGCACTGTGAAATCCCACTTCCTGTTCAAACAGACTTTCAGGAAACCGTGATAAGATAAACACAAATAAAAACAACATGCATTTTCAACTTAGTTAATTGCGAAATGTTTAGTAGTTTAAGATGCGCGCGTGTTTGATGCTGCTTTTAGCAGCGATATGTTGTCATGAGGTGTTTGCTGAGACTCAGTTTTTGGTTGCCAATGTTACGGAAACTCAGCAGTATGTGGAAGCACAATGTATTAACAATAATTTCACCGACGCTATTACTTGGATAACACCATTGGAAAAACAGTTTCAGCCCAAAACAGGTACGAAGTATTTCGTGATTTAGTAATTCTTTATTACATCCATCAATAAATTTCCAGTTATTAATAAAAAGAAAGTTCCATTTAATTGGCCACTGTTTACTGGATGGGTGGCAGCAGAACCCACGTATAAGGCTCAATTTGGTCCAATAACGGATTATACATGGGAATGTAATTAGATTCATTAATTTAAACATAATATCTTGATATGTTCTCTTTGCTTAGCAATTCCAATCAAGATGACTGAAAAAAGCGATAGTTGGCGTGAATTTAAATTTGAAACATTGCGTGGATTCAGAATATTGTCGCAATTTGAACTGAATTTTTCGTTTTTGGGAACAGGAAATGCGCAAATTTATTTATGCCGATATGATAATGTCAAAGAGAGCCCTTGTTATATTTTTGTGCTGGGTGGTTGGAATGGTGTTGGAAGCATTTTAAGGATCTGCAAAAAGTCTCCCATAAGGTATTCTTCAAATATGCAGGAATGCAAGGATTTAATTAAAAAGGTATATAAATATACCCGTAATTCAGCGGCGACATGCAACGTCAATCAATCAATTTATAGGTCGAACATCAAAACAAGATATTTTCCACTGAAGCATGGAGCCAAATTTCGATCAAATATTCAAATAAACAATTAAATGTAATTGTAAATGAAGAAGTTTTGTTTACTTATAGACCAGAAGAGGATATTTTTAACGATTACACCACACTGAATATTCATTCATTTACAGAAAACGCTTTATGGAAATACCATCAATGTAAAAAGTATAGCCATTTAATTCTGCTATCTATTAATTATATTTGTGTAATTTTCTAGATACATATTACGAATCACGTTTTCCTTCTAGTGATACAATTTCTAGTGCTTTGTTTTCAACAGATTCTTCCCAACTCTGCATTTCTTTTATGGCCAATTTTAAAGAAAGTATTACGTTGACTTTACATAATTCCAATAACAATGTTATTAATTCAGAAACATTTCGAACTGATAGCAACACCAAATGGAATCATAAATTATTTATAAGCCAACTGCCATCATTTGGCGGACAATATTATCTGAGCATTAAATACGATAAAACTGATATTGTTTCAATTCGAGATATAGTTATACTTGATAGTTGCGAGGGTCATTATTCATCATTGAGTTTTTACGCAAATCAAAAAGTAAGATGTTCATCTTTACAAAATCCGGCCAAATCACTCAATCTTAAGATTGTGAATATTAGTGAGGATATTTGTGGCCAGGATGAAGGTGCTATTTGCAAAGCGTGTGCCACATTCTTCAAGACTCCTGAATGTACTCAAAAAATGGTTTGTGATACTAACGTGTGCCATTGTTCTAAAGGATATAGCGGAAGTTATTGTGAAAAAGGTTATCAAAAAGTATAAATTGTTTGCCAAATTGCTCCTTTAACAAATGTTTTTTAATTTTTAGAATGTGCACAAGGAACGTACGGGTATAATTGTGCACGCAAATGCGGAAATTGTAAATATGGTGCAACTTGCGATTCAATTAGTGGCATTTGTGCGGATGGATGTCAACCAAATTATATTCCTCCAGATTGCCAGCAAGCAGAATATCCAGTCTTAATTGATATTGCATCAATAGAATCAAATTGTATTCAATCTTGTCAAGTCCAACTTTACGAAGACAATTTGAATTTCACTGGCAAGCACCAACCCTTTTACTACTACACGATTTTACAAGAACACAATGGAAATATAAAAACCGGTCAAATCAAGCCTCTGAGTATAAAAACAATCATGTTTGATGATTTGGTCAAAAATGGTAAATATATTTTTCAAATAGTTTTGTGTACCAACGAAAAACTGGATGAATGTAACAAAAACAGCCTCACAAATTTTGATTTTCGAACAATATGTCAAGGTACTGAATCATATAAATTGCAGAATGTTTTGAAACTTGGGCCATTCTAATTAATTTCCTTTTAGATTTGCAAAGTGATCAAATCTTAATTCAAAATATTGATAAGTTAACAAATATCACTATTGTATCGCATGATTCTAACATGCAATGCAACATACAAGAATATTATTATCTAATTTATGATCAATCCAATAAGATTGTATTTAAAAACAATTTAGGGTCAACTAATCTTATATATACTTTAAATATATTTACGGAATATACACTCTCTATAAATAGAAATGGAAAAAGAACACATAATATTTTATTTCAAACAGATGAAGCTGGTTTGTATATTCTTATAACATTTACCAACATAACAAACTTCTATAAATGTATTGTTACAGTACCAAATATCGTCGATACTCTTGTAACCAATTCCTCTACTGCTACCGAATTAGTCTTAACTTGGCAAGAGCCAACTCCCGTTGTAGGAATAATCACTCAATATCTAATTGAATATACTGTAACTTTGCCAAGAAATTTAATATCCTTCATTTCAAATTGTTTTATTTCAGTGGATTGATAAAAGGGGTTGCTCAACAAGGAATAAAGAACAATCTAACACATTTTCGAAAATAACTACAAATACCACACTTACTCTAAGCGATTTACAACCATTTTCAACATACAAAGTTGCCATTTATCCTTCTACTAGGAAAGGGCAAGGAAAAGTATATGAAAACGCAATGGCAACTCAAGCAGATAATACAATTATACCAAAATTGTACACGTATCAAATTATCTCTCAAGAAAATAGTGTAATTGTGCAATTAGCAATTGATTGTTACAACTGGAATGGTCCCATTAATATGTCAGTTACAGCAACATGTCATAGTGAGTGGTGTTTCAAGAATATCACAAATTTTATTAAGCATTTAAAGTATAAGGATCTTAGTTTCTCACTCAATCAACTGAATGCATTCACTAACTACACGTTAGAAATTGGAATTTATAAACAGAATCCAGAAAATGTAATAAGTTTAGGATTTACAAACATTTCTACTTTCCCTCGAGGTAATGTTTCTGATGAAATGTTTTAATGCTAAGAAGAAGGAATAATTTAAGCATTTTTTTTAGCTCCTCCGCAGGTAACCAACTTGGATGTTTATAGTATTTCAGCATCTAGTCTGTTTCTGAGGTGGAGCCCACCATATCCTCCAACTGGAGTCATGGAAAATTTTAAAATCACGTATTCGTACTTTTATTTACGCAACTGGCGTAAACCAATCACAATTTATACTTTTCAAAAGTGTAAAATATGGAAGACCATGTACTGCGCTACTTTAAATAATTTGTACAACTTCTATCAATACAGAATTGCAATTTCTGGGAAGAATCAAAAAACACAGTACGGCAGTGAAATTGAAATTTATGACACCGTAACGATAAAACGTATGTCCTATTTCTAAATGCAGTTATATTTCGAATTAATCATTTAATTTTTAGAACCTGAACCGCCGTTTAATCTGCATGCAATTTGGACTGATACCAAACAACTGGTCCTGGAATGGTATCATCCAAACAAAACGAATGGACCTTTTAAATATTTCTCTGGTTCTTTGAATAATATAAACTTTATTTACAATGCACCCATAAATCTTACCTATACTTATAAAGTAAGTACATACTACTAAGTTACATTAAAATTAGAATTACTTATTATTTCCAGGCTAATTTCCAATGTTCATCTCAAAATCATGAGGCTACTGTTAATCTTCGGACTTTGAATTCAGAGTTTGAATCCACTACTTTAAAAGAATCATATTCGTGTCCTGTATTTAAGCCTTTATTGACTTCTCTACCAAAAATAACCGCTATGAATAAGAACAATTTAACTATCTACATTCCAACCATCATTGATATAGAAGAGATGAGTAACTTATACATCATTGTTTTGACAAATAACGCCAATAAGGAAGATGATTGCAAAGGTGCGAACGGAGTAACACTCAATTCTTTCATCCCTAGGCATGAGCAATATGACTATCAACTTTGTTGGGTACTTGATCGAAATGATGTAAAACAATATAACAATCTTAACGAACAAAATTTAGCAGTAAATTTTGCGCAAATGCCATTATTTGATTTTAAAACAGATGACTACATACCAGGTATACTACTAGTCAATGAATATAGAGGTAAAACAGAGCATACGTGGTATGAATTAAGCAGAAACATGTCATCTAATGCTGATGGACACTCAGGCAAATCAGATACTGTCGAATTTAATTACTTATGGCTACTTATTTGTGCAATATTGATACTCATTGCAAGTGCTGGGTTCATTTTATATAAGCAGCCAGCCTGTGTTACAAAAATTCTCTTTTCACCTGCACCTGGAATTCAAATTGATGAAAGCAAGCCGGATTTGATTCGGCTAACAAATCCAATACCAATGCAAACTTTGTCGGAAGTGGAATTGGCAATTGGTACACCAGCTGTAACCGCGGTAATTAAACCCACGCTTGCTGCAAAACCACTTTCTAAACATTTGGCTGTTGCGGATTTGAATGAATATGTTAAGGAAGCTTGTTTTAATGGCGAGTTAGAACGACAGCATGAGAAGTTCAAGCGTGGACTCCTTAAGCCACACGAATGTGGGAAGTTACCAGCGAATTATTCTAAAAATCGATATAAAAACTTGATTGCTTATGATCACACAAGAGTGAAATTGAAGTGCAGTAATGGTATACCAACATCAGATTACATTAATGCGAATTACATCAAGGTATAGAAATTATTTTTGTCGATGACGTTTAATTTGAAGATTGTCTTTTCAGAGTCCAATTTGTGAACATGCTTATATTGCCACTCAAGGACCAACTGATGGAACTTTGTATGATTTTTGGCACATGGTTCTTAATGAAGGTGTGCAATACATAATTATCTTAGCTAATCTGATAGAAACCGGCAAGGTAACATGAGAAGTCGATTAACATTGAATTAGATCTGTGATCGATTACTTTTTGTAGCAAAAAGTAAGTGCATATTGGCCGGACTTCAAAAAACTCAACAAAATTCTAATATTTGAGGATATTATTATCGAAGCTGTGTCAGAAAAAGCTTTCTACAACTTTGTTTGTCGTACATTCAAAGTTACCAGAGGTACAGATAAATTTGAAGTCAGTTTTCATTACTTCATCCCAGATTTTTCGTACAATGTTGTTAATTTCAGATTACTCAACTACATTTTACAAATTGGCCTGATCATGGAGTGCCTATGTATCCATCAAGTTTACTGCCATTTGTAGAAAGCATTTTGGAAATAGAACATTCAGAAGAGCATCCAATCTTAGTACATTGCAGGCATGTATACAATATAATGGCTTTGGTTTACCTTCAGACCCTTGTAGTTAAATCACTCTAATATGAGTGAGTACTATGAAACGGTCTCCTTTGGTCCGATCGGTCCTTAACGACCTTTGATAGTTCGATAATCCGCTTAGGATTTTGAAGCTGTAGGGAACTGTCAAAAGATCTTAATTCCAGCGGGTATCGTTCAATTAGATTTCGAATAGAACCGTTTTATAACTGCTTCCAAAATTAAAATCAAGTGTCCTCAGTATTACTCTTAATACTACACTCTCAATATTATATCACATATTATAATTGTAATTGCAGTGCTGGTGTTGGACGTACAGGCACAATCCTTTTGATAGACATTTGTCTACGCCAAGCCAAATTGACGCAGCACCTTGATCCTTTCGACGAGTACGGCCAACTCCGGGAACAACGCGCAAATCTTGTCGACAATCTCGATCAGTACAAACTAGTACATCTCGTCCTCTTAGAATACTTCTCACCCCATAAAACAACATATCTCTGTGAAGAATTTGAACAAGGCTACGAAAAAGTGAAAGACTCTCAACTGATTAATTTACTGCAGTACATCGAGGATTCAGCATGGCAAGAGTTGGCATTAAGTAATCATCAAAAAAGTCTACTTAAAATTGACCCTTTAAAGAACAGGGACCCAGATATTGTCCCTGGACAATATGGTTTTATATATCTTCGTCCTCGTCCTGAAGCTGAAACAAGGTATATTAATGCGGTAACTGTTGATGGATTCAACGTACCGAAGAGATTCGTTTGTACTCAGCATCCATTAGAAAATAGTATTGATGATTTTTGGAGATTGGTGATTGATGAAGACGTGAAGGTTGTTATTTCCTTACAACCAGAGTATGATGTAAGTATTAATATTTTCATGTTAAGCGCATTAAACCTTGAACTAAATGAAATGTATTTGTTTGTAATCAGGTGGAATTCTGGAATAACGGAGGTGACTTTACTTCATCTGAACAGACTTTATGTGAACATTTTGAGATAGTAGAAAATATGGACTTTACCGTGCACTCATTGGATATTACATTAAAGAATTCTCCAAAAGTAGATATCACACTGATTGAAGTAAAAGATTGGAGTGTAGGGCAATTACTCCCAAATAATTTGAGTGGACTTATTTCTGTATGGCGACATGTCAACAATATGAAGTTAAAGGATGCAAAAATACTTGTTATGTGCAGGTAAATTTCAAAATGTCCATAGTTGAATTAAATGAATATTATATAATATAATTGGTTAAATTAGAAATGGTGCAAACGGTTGTGGGTTGTACATTGCAATGACCAATCTTCTGGATCGTATGGAAGGTGAACAAGTAGTTGATGTCTGCATGGCTGTACGTTTAATTCGTCGAAGTCGTCAACAATTTGTGAATAATATTGTATGACTATAGCTTAAATCAATGTCAATCTTGATTGGGTGAAATTTATCCTGTGTATATTATTTCAGGACCAAATGAGAGCTCTCTATCGTCTTGCTGCGCTCCACCTGAGTGAATTTGATATTTATTCTAACTTTACACCAGCAGTGATGCCAGCGAGTAGAACTTAAACTTGAAACTGCATACTTTCCATTCTTCCTCATAAATTCTATTCATAAAAGTAACATATTTTGGACCTAGTCTTAGTTTGAACAACAAACTGTATACCTTGTAATAATTAATTTGTAATTTACTTATATTGCTTTATATTTACCACGACACTTTCAGGCTTACTTTGTTTGTGACAGAATAATTGACTCTAAACTCTAGAAAAATTTAGTTGAAAGCAATAAGTCAAAACCGCTCACAAAGAAAACTACAAAAATGTGTCACGGGAAATATCAACCAATATAAATCTTTAACACTTTGTAACTGAAACCAACAATGTCCTTAATATACTTATAAACAAATCAGTGTCTAGGCATATTTTAGGAATTATGTTTGCGCGCAAAGTGTTACAATGTGCTTTATTTACAAATCGCAGCGTACTAGAAGATGTGAATTGTCGCAAAAAGCACAAGATAAAATCAACCACAATACATTCATTCATAATCGTAGTCTGCAATCACCAAGCAAATTATCGCGGCGGCGGTGGCGGCAGCGGTATATGCCTTATCACAAAAACATGGATAAAGTGGAACTCGTAGGCGTCATCAATGATATGTAGTAGGTATCTCTATCTATAATAGCATCTGTTCACATCATTAGTTATGTTTGAGTTCGTCGATTCCTTGCAATTTAATAGCGTTACTAAGAAATGAGGAGCGCTTAGCGTTGCCCAACGTTATCACAGTTCTCTCCAAGCTGCACTCATAATTACCTTTTTTATAAATATTTTACACTTTATAGCAATACTTTGCTGTTATCCTGAATACGAGTGGCTAGTAGAGCTGCACCAAACGTCAACACCACAGTCAACACTGCAGGTATAAACAGGAGTGTTTGTACCATCAATGTGAATATTGGGATGGCGCAAAGAGAAGCCAGATGAAACAAGCAGCGCATTATTCCATGAGCAGTACACCTAAAAAATATTAGTATTATATTTGCAACACCAGTTTAATGCACTCACCTTAAGTGGCAGGGATATCCTTCAATAACAACCATAGTCAATGTATTGATAGAACACATTAGGAATACCTTCATCAAGGCTTCTGTGAGCAAAATAAAGCTAAATCTATACTGAAAGAAAATTCCAATCGCTGATATGCTGGCTAATAGAAGAAGAGTTACAACAATTGGCGGTCTAAGTGTGATTTCCAAGAGAAATCCAAGTATCAATAATGCTGGTAACATTGGTGCTGCCCATGCAATGGTCTCTCTGTACAAATCCTCGATGTAAATGTTGTAATCAAAATCCACGGTGCAATCGGAGATTAGTGATAGGAACGTGTTGTTAATCATGATACAGTTGACAAAATGATGATCTGATAAATCTGTGTCAACAAATCTGGAATCCTTCACAGTAGAATTGACGAAATAAGTGATTGAAGATTTGACATTAGTAAACTCAGCTTCCGTGAACATACAATTAACGAATTCAACATGTCGCAATTCTAGGTTCTTAAAGGTGACATTTTTGAAGAGCGTGACTCGGTATTCGATGTTTTCAATTGTATCAAACACCTGGTCCACATAACTAGCATGCGATACATACTTCCGCATTGCGTTGTATTCCTGATCATTCATGTCCTTGATCATTGCTAATGAGTATGAGGACACTCCCATGTAAACAAATCCAAGAATTAAGTGAAGCAATGCCAAAAGTCCAGTTGTTCGAAAATGAGCTGGAGATGAAATACGTCTGAAAGCATCACAAACAGTGTCGATCCGACTGCGGACAGCACTGCGACCTGGACTTGCAGGACGATCACGGTAAGCACTTCGGCCTGGTAGCTCTAACTCAGTAAGACCATATTGAGTCCTGCTTTTATTTAATCGATGTAAACGTTGATATACTTCAAGTGCTTCTACTTCTCGAGAAGCTTCAAGAAGATACCGAGGTGATTCAGAAGTCCAAATAAGGCCAACTATGCAAGTGATTGTTGGAAGAATGTTAGCAATGAGAAAACGATGCCAGGAGCTCCAATGTTCGCGATTGTCTAGGACGAAAGCGGCGCCCTCGGTGGGCAAAGTGAGATGTGCGACTGTGGAGGTAAGTAATGCTCCCAGAGGCCAAAAAGAGTGAAGCAGGCCAGTGTAGCGGGTGCGTGTTGCACGTGGGCAGGTTTCAGCTAGATAGCTAAAGGTCAAAGGGACTGCACCGGCAATACCAATACCGGAGCAGAATCTAAAAAATTGACCTTATGTAAACACTAACTTAATATCATGTTCGCTGTTCATTAATACAAAGGCACTAAAGAATATAGGTATTTTTAAATGTATATATGGTTACCTTGCAGTCATAAACGTGCCATAGGTGGGCATAACGGTAGCAACTGCTGAGAAAAGAGCAGCAACTATTAAAGAGCTGACCAAAGCCCTTCGTCGACCAAGACGGTCCCCTAAAATGCCCCAAGCGATTGAACCGATTGCCATTGCAAGCAATGTAATTGACACTAGAAGATTTGCTGTTAGAAATTGTGATTTATTGTTAAGGACCTATTACCTAGCCATCCTTTTCTATGATCATCTATACACAATTGTAGCTCTGCAGCAGGTAATATATACCCTAATATAGCCACTTCACTGCAATCTGCAGCTATTGCAAACCCCAAAATTACAGTAAGCAGAAGTTGAGCTTTCCCTACATTAGCCTGAGATAAAGCATCCTCGTGGAAACCAACTAGTGCTTCGCCTGCCACATTGTTGCATCCATTTCCTATCCCACTGGATACTACTACAACGAAAATAATATTGTCTTGTGACAAAAATTTTATGTAAAATTCTTACATTGTTCCGCGGGACCATTCTGGGACGTTTCCAAAGGAGACACCAAACACGCCGACTCTTCGCACATGTTAGTTTCTTTAATTCAGGACCAAAATATTTGTTTGGTATCAACGCCGCGCATACCAAATAGAAATTCACACAATAGTAAATTCCTACCCACCTCATACAAGAAACTGAGTTGTCCGACTCTTTCGTTTTATATAGTACAAGAAATGAAGAAGTGAAGTGTTATACTGTGAAGATTGAACGCAGCGGGAAAATGTCCCAGTTTCTTGGGCGCACTTCAACGATACGTGTTACTGTTCCGAGCTGTAAATCGAGGTCGGCGGTGCGCGCCACCGCCACCAATGTGTGCGTGTGCAAAGTGGAGCGACGTATCGATTGCAGACACGATGAAGCGTGTACCGGCGCGCAGGGGGCGGCAATGCTACGCGGAAAATCAATATACGCGCGGGAGATGCATGGCTGCAGAGAAGATTCATGTTTGCGTTTTGCGACTGGTTTGAACTAGGCGCCGTTTGTAACGGAAAACTGGATTTCAAAATGTTGCTCGGCCTTCATGTGAATCATGTTTTCTCGGTAAGATTCGGTTACCATAAAACGCTATAAACCCGCGTAGACCAAACCCTAACCTAACGGACCAATTTATTGTGGTGATTATACTTTCCAAGCACTTATTAACCTTGGCTTCATAGGTATGGTGTGATGTACGACGACGACGTTTGGTGTTTATTATAAGTGGCAAACAACTTAAATTGATTGTATTGATAGAATTTTGAAGGCGCAAAACTAATCATGAGTGTCAAGCTGAATCTCATTGCAGCGGCATGTGAAAACATGGGCATTGGAAAAAATAATGATTTGCCATGGAGACTAAAGTAAGCTAAAGCAATTTAAAACATGCGAGACCTAACTACGCCTAATTACGCTGCCATTATTGTTCCGTTTAATTTCTGAACGAATATAAAAAGGAAACAAAGCTAGTCAATTTAGTTGAATCAGAAAAACTGCTCAATTCAACAATTCAATTTTAAAAGAAATTTTCATAGTTTAATGCAAATCAGGCAACCAAGTGGAGATGTATCTAACTTGAATTTAAACTACTGAATGAACTCTGATACTCAGTGATTTCAGGAAAGAAATGCAATATTTTACTACTATGACAACCCAATGTCCAGACCCAAATAAAAAGAATGTTGTTATAATGGGCAGAAGGACATGGAATTCAGTGCCATCAAAATTTAAACCTTTCAAGGACCGTATTAACATTGTACTAAGTCGAAATACTGTCGATCTGAAAGACTACCCTAATGTAAAGGCATTTGCTAGCTTAGAGAAGGCAGTACACTACCTGGAACAGGATAATATGAAAAATCTCTATGATAGAGTATGGGTAATAGGGGGAAGTGAGATTTATAAGGTTGGCATCTGTGCAGAAAGTCTTTTAGTAGGTGTTAAATCAATTTCTTGCTTTAGCTTTCAATGGAGAGTAAGAATTTTTACCGTCTATACATGACTGAAATCAAAAAGAGATTTGATTGTGATACCTTCTTCCCAACTATGAACGACAATTTAAAGGAAGTAATGTAAGTATACATATTGGAACTTGATAAAGCCCTCGTCTATTACCAACTAATGTTTCTATAGAGATCCAGACGTTCCTGCTGGACCACAAATAGAGGATGATATTGAATATGTTTTCAAAGTGTATGAAAACCCCAACTTCCCATTATAATTCAAACATATGTGCCTTTTAGATAAACATAAATACTCTTGCTCAATATGCTCTTATAAACATTAATCAGCGCCGTCGGATGCAGCGCACTTTGAAAATATTGTATACATATCATAATAAAACGCACATATTCAACGAATAATCTGATAAATAAAATCATCGCAGTCGAATTAAAATTGCAGCAGTTTCGTCATCACATCGCGCGCGTGCATGTCTACATTTCGCTTAATTAGAGATTTAGCCACCGGCGGCGGGCGGTCAGTCGTCGCGCTAAATAGCACTTGTACCCGACATGGTCTCCGGTGGTGCGCACTCAGTGGGCAGCTGGTGACGACGCACACTCATCGTGATTTGCCGGCTGGTAAGATTGGTCGCCTGGTTACTCCAGTCACCGGTCTGCACCAAGGTCCGGTAGAATTTAGAGGTAGTTTTATTAAAAATGGGCAGTAACTCATTTGCCTCATTTGAAAGTGCTTTCATGTAGATAACAGCGTCAGTGCCGTGTCCCTCACATGACAACAGCACTAGATCTCCGTGGAAATACCGAGCGTACAGACGGGAGATTGGTAGGCCGTATCCATACCCAGCCAGGGGTACCGTATGCGAATCGGACTTGCTGGGTTGTGGAGCGGTGGAGTACATGTATTTGAAGAGGTGCTCGGTTGTACTGCGAGCAATTCCACCACCTTTATCAGACATCTTAAAAACGATATTTTAGTTCCATACCATCTACAAAGTATTCCATCGTATTACACGTACCTTTAAACAAATATCCTCCTTTCCTTTGGCAATAGTTACAGTAATAGGTGGATAGTGATCACTAGAACCGTGATACTCCATCACAGCACGCATCGAGTTCTTAAACAACTCAAAAAGCATGTGATACAGATGTGAAGGTACATACACCATGCGCACGTCGGCTTCAGGTTCCAGTTCATTATGCTGAGACTCTTGCACGATGAGCTCAGGGGAAGCTAAGTAGTATCGGTCGCAAAGGAAGCGCGCATTCTCATACGCATCTTTAATCACACTAACAATATCACAATTCGGGTCGATGCAGCCGATGTATTTGCTGCGGTTTGGTCCCGGCGCGTTCTCCAGCTGCCCTCCAAACAACAAGGCTAAAACCAAACAAATGATTGATTAATTTCCAACATCTTAGCATAACTACTGCATAGAAGAATGCATACTGTGTTGATTTATAAGCATTCGAATAGAGATTCTGGACATATAGAAACGATCCAAAAAGTACTGTATGCTGTGTTCGGTGTGATGGTCGATATCATGTGATTCTTTCAGCTCAAGGACACCCTGTGCCATTGTCTCTACAACATCGGCGTGCCGATTTCGGATCATTACCAGGCTGTCGCAAAAGTGTTCGAGCGTATTGCTGTTGATCTCCGCTTTTTCAAACTCAATTATTTCTTCGAAGCTGCGGATATACCAGTCGTTGACGGCGATTACTGAGGGCATTCGGATGAGATGCTCGGGAAGGAGGGCGATCTCTTTCATTATGTTGGCTAACCGGACTGGTAGTTCCTTTCGTAGGAAAATGAATGATTTTTGTTCAGATGCACTCAGCCCTGGAATAAAGAATTTAACTTTATTTTGATGAAGTATATTTTAATTTGCAAAAGAGATTTCAATTTTGAAGATGAATGTGAAAACATTTAAAAAACGGTACCATATTTCATACCATCTTATTCAGCATACTTTAAAAAGTATATACATATTTCTAACCCGCTGAAGCGATTATTGTTTGTTTACCGGTGCGGTTGTGGTAGTAAACCGCACCGGTAGTACAAATTCGCGCATGCGCAGCTTCGATGACCTGATATTCTAACACATCGTTGAACTCACCTACTCTGAACAAAACCTTATATACTATAGCGCAAGTCAATAAACCGACAAAAATTATATAACAATCGAGTGGCAATAAATACTAGTATCCTGAAAACACTAAATTGTTGGTTTTCCTGAGGTAACTTCACTTAACACTACTAATATCCTGTAATTGTGATCAAAGGTAAGTATCTCTCCCAATGTAATTTAACAGAAAGTTATTTTTAGAAAGCCAGCCAATAATTGACGACTTGTTATTGCATGATATTCACCCTGACAATTCTCTACGCACGACTAATATCAGCTAATTGATTGGCCAGTATCCATAATATTCCGGTCAGGTGCGGATATTTTTACTTATTACAAAATTATAAATAACTATAATCTTCAGTTGTCAAATGAAATCAAGTATTAGATAGCAATAACAAATTACGCAAGGTAACATCGCAAAAACATGAACATAATTTTCTGAATAGTTTTGAAAATAAATTAAATGCAATGTATTCCGTTCCAGGTAATATGTCGACCGTGGTTCGAAAGTCACGCATGTGAACAACAAGCTGACCACAACTTACATTTAGCAACAAACACGTAACGTAGACGCGCTCCGTCCGTCTCCGCCAACCAAACCATGTTCACGAGTTATTATGGGGCTGGCTGCTCTTGTGGATTGTCTTGCGTAGATATGTGTGCGGCATATGTGGTGATACCAAGTTGAATCGGTGGTATGTGGAAGTGGTTTGGACTTTGTTCTCGTGACTCTAGCGCATCGTCATCAATCGCAAAACGTTACAAACATCTCGAGCCGAGACGTGTTTTAAAGCTTGCGGAGAGGCAACAATAAAAATACTGGCGAATCAAATAATTTATTTTCGCATTTATTTGGAGCCTCGTATCTAAAGTGCATTGTACTAGAATTTGAGTTATTAGATGTAAACATAGCAGTTCCGGACGTTAACATTAGAAAGAATTAATGCTAGATGTACTTTGCCTTGCAAATATGAGCAACAAACGACGGTGACAAACATGTTGGTGAAAATACAGTTCGATCTAGCAAAGTGCGGGATAATTTTTTGATGGATCGGAAACGCACTTTAGATATGAGGAAATTACAAGCAAATATTATTATTAAAAACAGTCAAAACAATGGAAACAATTTTAAATATTGATTGTTCTTTGATTTTGTTATGATGTTCATAGAAAGTATAGCAAGTAAAGCGATTAAAAACACGAAACATTTCAAATTTTCTACTGCGCATTGAACAAAATAGTTACTTTACTTTAATTGAAATAACAAACAAATGTCCTTGGTTACATAAACAACGTCACAAAAGGAATGCCAAAGGCGAACAGTTATTTTTGTGCTACTTCCACGGATTCTACAAGGGCTTATAAAGTTTCTGCTGTCATTTTCAATTAAATTGTTGTCCTTAAATATTTTATCATGACAACACTGGCCTAACTGATATAAAACGTCAATTCTTGTATTCTTTAAATGATTTTTTGTAATTTTACTAATTTTGCTTTATACAACCTATTGCTTTAACTACAAGTTCTATTACCTATACATTACTACCATACTTATTGTTTTCATAAATTCTACATTTTTCTCAACACATCTAAATGCCTCATAAATATATATACAACTGCCTCGCTGCATCATTATACCACATTTACTCAAGCAATTGTCCTTGATACAAACACCGCCGCATGACGGACGCAAAATGGAATGAATCTACTTGTCTGAGTTGGCATGCGATAAAGCGATCAAAGCGCGATCCCCAGCCGGGAGCAAAGTCCGCTCGCTCGGAAGGGCTTCCCACGCTTCCCATGAGAGTTACGAAACAATTGAAACGCAAAACGTGCACAACGTACATCCGCACCTCCCACAAACCGCCACACCATTGAATATTTCTAGCAACGTATGGCATTACCTATGGGCATAGACTCATATTAGACGTCTATATTTAAAGTACCTTTGGCGGGTAATTCGGCCGCCAAAGGTCCTGCAACGACAAGTGCATGCAAAATGTCATTGTTGAATACACTTCTTAAGTCAATAAACATACACATAGCATGTAATCGAAAACGAATGGCACACTTTGGATAAATTGCGTGAATACAAGTTATCTGTTCGTTTGAAATGCGATACCAGTTAATATTTACACTCCTCGGGGTGATTAATTTTTGACGCAATGTTGATTACAATGAGGTCGATAGCGTACGAAGATAAACATTTGTTCATCGCTCATGTTAAAATTAATTAATACAAGTGCTATCGTAAAAGACAACGCTATTGAAGATAAACGTGGGCACGCCTTCTGTCATCATGGACTGCTGTGTGTCGAAAATTAATCATCACGTCCGTAAATAGAGACAATACAAAATTAAATATTTGAATCTGCCAACTGCAATCAATTTGTTCATTCAAGTAGAACAAGAAGGTGAAATTTGTGCATTCACGAAAATCATCAAGTCCGGATGAATCCGGGAAAGCGAAATCTGCGTGGAATCAATCATCGCAGCAGGAAACTCCTGCAAGGATTGCACGAGACTCATTTTCTTCTATCAAGGCAAATAAATTCCTAATTGCGAACATTGAAAAGAAAAGCTTGAGGTGGTTACGCCCGCCACATAAAAATATCACAACAACGGACAAGTTTTCCAATGGCTTCTACAGGAATAGCCAGCCACGCCAAAAAATGCGCGC
>JAODGC010000007.1:7524331-7543061 GCA_027574925.1 Ecitoglossa quadriceps
GCACCGAGTAGACTGTGATTTAATGAGAAAATACACATTTTCACGGTCCCGCGTTCAACGCCAAGCAAATAATCAGCGTCAAATCTAGGCCAAGCTAAAATGACTTTTTACACAACTAGTTAAAATATGTGTTCAAATATTAAACGAAACCAAAAATTATATTTTCGTTGGGATGTTCTGATTGTTGTGGCAATTTTCGTAGATACCTGGGTTGTTGGTGTTTGAGGTTTTTCGGATCTTAAAACTTTCCACGCACTGAAGACACTCATCATTATTGTGCGAAATGTGATCGAAAACAACATTTAATAAATTAAATCAAATTAGCAACAACCATCTGCTAATAACATGAGTAACATAAAAGCTCTGAGTTGAAATAAGGCCGACTCTCAAACAACAAACAAAACAACAAAATGTTCGAAGCGTATCAATCCAAAACAACTCCAACATCTATTTATATGTTTGGCCTAGTTCCGTGTCATTTTTGACGAATTATCCAATTACAGCGAAGAAACAAAAGAATAACGAGTGACAGTTGATTTCAAGCAAGCTTCTTTTGTTTCTTCGTTCCTGTAGCATCTGTGTCATGATTGTTGAAAGAGCAACTCTTATGCTAGACCACACCAACACTCACCAAAATCGATAAACTTCTTGATGGACAGTGGAGATGGATTGAATTGCGAGTAGAAGTCAAGCATCTTGGCGAAGCTGCCCAACCCTTTGGGTGTCAGCTTCATGTCGGCAGCGGTTGCGGAAGGTTAATGGCCCTGCAAAGTGGTGATTACTTAAAGAGCCGCGCGCGCGACCGTTTTATTGTGTGTGTACTTCGCAATGTGTTTATTGCTCGCGCCAGCTGGGATGTTCATCGACAACTCCCGCTCAAACGCGAAATCATCATCGAACTGGATTGACCTTGCCATGCGGCAGCAATTTATAACTTGCTTGCCAGCCAGCAGGGCTGCTTTTAGCCAATCCGCGCTTGTGCAGTTCGTATAAAGATGAATCCACACAACGGATACAAGATTCAAAACAAACATTGATTACAAGATATCATTTCCTGTATATTTATTACCACAAAACTTTAGCTTTGTGCTAACGGTTCTTTATTGTTATATATTAGTATATATTAAAATATGTTTATTGCCTATGTTTATTATCCTAAAGTTGTTTTCTTTGTTGAGAGAAATTGCATTTACTGTATTTATCATATTTACATTATTACTGGTAACATATCTGGGGTGTTTTACTTTAAGCAACTACTTTCCTGCATTTTGTACCTCCATCTAGTTTACTCGGTTTGCTCTTTTGGTCAATTGAATTTTGTTTCATTCCGTGTTGTTTTCGGCATCATAATCGCCGTGATAAACATTGCAAAAAGAAAATCTAGTCACTTCGCGAAAGGCCTCGTGTCCCTCGCATCTATCTTACCCGATTTTATTATTAGCAGTTAAATTGACCACAGTCATCATGTCTTATCAACTCTATAGAAATACTACTCTGGGGCACACATTGCAAGAATCTCTTGATGAATTGATTCAGGTAATTATATAGCAGTCTACCAAAATATTTCAATTAAATTACGGACGCATTTTCAGTATGGCCAAATAACTCCACAGCTTGCTTGTAAGGTCCTCCTTCAGTTTGATAAATCCATCAATCAAACACTGGCCACCAGAGTCAAATCTCGAGTCACCTTTAAGGCAAACAAGCTGAACACATATCGCTTTTGTGACAATGTGTGGACCTTCATGCTCGATGAAGTGGAATTTAGGGAAGTGCAAGAGATCATTCAGATTGACAAAGTGAAGATTGTAGCTTGTGATGGCAAAAGTTCAAATGCTGATTAAGTTCATTGTACTTTTACATGGTTTGTTAGCTCAGTAATTTGCTCATATTTGTTCATTCAGGCTGCTAGAAGGAAGAAAACTTGTGATATTTTTACATTGTCTACCAAGATCTTGAAGATAATTTTGGAGTGGGCATTGTTTTGATATGTATGACAACTTAAGTTAATACCCTCATAATTAACTGACTGATGCTTGGGCAGAACCCCAGCAGTTCATGGTTACAATGTACAATTGTCTATTACATATTTGTAATGAAATTCAAAGTTTGGGGTTGGGAGATAAATCAACATGTGTTCTAGTTAAAGTGCAGAAAGATGTCTTAAGTGTATTTTGAGATGAGAATAAAGTACTATGGGTATACATGTTTCATTCTAATTTGTAGAGTTTTTCAATAGACTGTGTGTGTGGGCTGGTGTGAAAAGAAAATCAAAACTATGCACAACTTTCATGAACCTGCATCACCGACCTAACCTTCACTTCTTTAGATTAACTCAGGGGCTCAGTTTTTCCGTCAACAGTTTTCAGGGTTTAAGAGTTTTTTTTAATAAAATAATTTTAGTGCAATAAATAATATAACAACATTATTGATTTTTAACGTAATAGTGTCCAATAATAAAAAATGAGTCCCTAGATTGTGGTGCACTTTGCAAAATAAAAGCATGACACTCTCTAAATTTGAAGTCTTCCTCAACTTTTCAATATGGACTGCAGCTGTTTTCTATTCACTATACAGCTTTTACCTTGCTTGTGATGGTAAGTAATAAAATACATCTTCAAACTCTGACTCCTTTTCTTGGTCTAATGATTTCTTTTTTCAGTTTTTAACAATATTGAAGACACTTACAATGATTTTACACCAGGTTGGTTCTTTCTTGGCAGAAAGAAAGACTCTGCAGATATTGAATGGCAAACAATTTTATACCTTCTTTTTAAAACTTATTCCTGGTGTTTTCTTCATATTTGCATATCACAAGTTACTTTAGTATCCACAAATAAGTATTCTATAAAAATCAATAATATTGGTATACACTCTTGTAACATTAAAAAAGTCTTTCATATAGTCTTCTCATTAGTTTTTGTATTCTTAAATTTGCCAATGATACTAGTGTCCATGATAATATTCCAGCCATTTGCCTTCCTTTCTTTCTATTTGATGAAGAGCCATGTGTTGATGTGGATATGTTGGTTGTTGTGTCTTGGCATCAACACATTGCTTAAATTTATTGATATAAGTGAATATCTAGAGGGATATAATGAGATGGATCTTTTTTTGACTGTAACTTGTATGTTCTGGATGAACTTAAAGTGCTTCAGTTATTTAATAGATAAACTGAAAAAGCATGAAAAGCAGAAATCTGAAATTGATTTGTTAGAATATTTTGCATATTGTTTATATATACCTACACTTTTTGGTGGGCCGTTTTTGTCATTTGATGATTACATCAAATGTTTGAGAGTTGCAAGAGGCAATGCAGCTAAAAAGTTTAAAACGCTTCTGAAAAACTTATTGAGAATTGGATTGTGGGCAATATTTACAGAGCTTGCTCTGCATTTTTTGTATGTTAATCCAATGTTGTATCAGATAGAGGTGAGTTGCAGTAATTGTCCTCAAAGTAAGGTGATTTATAATTAGTTTTGTACTGCAGCATGTAAAAACATTTGATTCTTGGACTTTTTATGGGTATGGTTATGCAATGGGACAATACTTTCACTTGAAGTACGTCGTCCTCTATGGATTCAGCCTTGCTTTCGCTGAATTTGATGGAATTCCGGTTCCTGCGAGGCCCAAATGTATCGGAAGGATTCATGTCTACTCTGATATGTGGAAACATTTTGACAGAGGATTTTATATATTTCTTGTAAGGTATGATATTTACAGACAAACATTATCACCTTCCCTTGTTTTAATTCGTTTTGAGTCTGATGAGGTTTTAATTAACAGATATTTGTATATTCCACTGATGGGCAACAACAGATCATTACTTCGTCAATTATTCGCGAGTTTTGTATGCTTCCTATTCGTTTACGTGTGGCACGGCATAGCCACCTTCATCCTAATCTGGACAATCATCAACCTCCTCACAATAACAACAGAAAAATGCTTCAAACTTCTACTAGACTCAGAAACCAGTCAAAGTATAATGCAGGAAATGAACCTAACTGCTCCATGGAAACAAAGACTTCATGGCATCGTCGCAGCTCCTTTATTAGCCATTTCAGCAATGTCAAATTCATATTTCTTTGCTGGAAAGGAAGTTGGAGATGCATTCTTTGCTCAATTTTTCGCCAGCGACTTCAGTGCAAAGTTGACGCTTTTCTTCCTCTTGTACTTCTGCTGCCAAGTGTCAATCGAAGCACGAAGATGGGAACGAATTACTGATGTTCAGGCTAAGCATAGTAAGAACGATTTCAAAATATCGCAGCAATAAAAATACTAAGAGATCAAAATCTGTCAATCTTCATATAAAAAAATAGTAGTTAGCCATATTCATTATTGGCTGTTATGTACATTGTGTAACCATTAATGAATATACAAAATACTTTCGCCAAACTTGTATGAGATAACATTGGATTGGTCGATTGCGAGACTCACACATAATACAAGGCGCGTTGAATGATTAAGTTGGTAAAAAAAAAAACAGACTCAGTGAATGCGAGTTTTAAGGAATTACTACGGTTTGCGATTCTTTCGTCGCATTTCTAGTTTTTTGAGGGCTTCTAGTCTGTTGCGTTCGATTAAGTCTTGCTGTTTCTTCTGCTCTAGTCGCGCGAGTGCTTGTTTTCTTTTGTTTTCGATTTCTTCAGGTGAGCATTTGAGGGGAGAGGTATCAGCTAGAATTAGAATTGATGAAAAATCTACCTATGGAATACCTTTAATAAAAGTTGTACTTACAGTCACTTAAAGTAGTAGGAATCTTTTTGGCTCTTAATTTCGCCAACGCTGCCAGCCTTTTCTTCTCTATTTCCTCCCGCATTAATTGATCATTTGTTTTCTTTGCATAAGCATCCCCAAAACTAAGACTCTTTGTTTTAAACTTTAATGGACTGTCATTTGTTAATGGTTGTGTATTAACATCACGTGTTCTTGTATTTATTGCTGAACCAGCAGCAGAAGTAGTAAACTGTTTCTCTTTTCTGTCATTCAATGCAGATAATTTTGGAGCAGCACAAATAGCATCAAACTCATCAAATTCCTCCAAAGCTGTGTCAAATGAATCACTCATTCTTAGCTGTTGTAACTTACCCTTGAAATCAAACCTTGTTCTGTTTGGTGTCCTACTGGGTGAATCAAAGAGTGTATTTGAGCTGAGGGATTTTGTTATTGTTCTTGGAGATTCTACTTTCTTTTCTTGGCCTTTTCTGGGTGTTTTCAAGTTGGTAACTCCCTTTGGTAGACATGTTCCAGGTAGTTCATGATTCTTTATCTTCTCTTCTACTTGCTGACTTACTAATAACATTTCTGCTTCAAGTGAATCATCAAACAAATCATCATCATATGCATTATTTGTTTTTTTGTTTGGTTCCTTTTCAATTGGTTTTGAAAAGAGTGTTTTTGTTATTTGTTGCTGCACTAAATTTGTTTCTGGTTCCTGGTTATTATTAATACTACCAAAGAAGTCTAATTCTGAATCATCTAATTCTATTATTGGTCTAGAATCAAGGTCTTCTTGAAATGCAAGCAATTCATTTCTAATTTTGTCAAAGGCATTTTGTGCATTAATATTTGTTGGCTTTTTTTGTGGAGGTTTGGGAGAAGATTTCTGATGGGTGATTATTCTTTTTGGACGGCGATTTATGCGTGGTTTGGACTGTGGTGAGTTCCAATCCCACAACACATCAATTGTTCCTTGAGATTCTTGAGTGCAGGCTAAATATAGGGGACTGTAGTCGCTATCTGCATTTGATAAGTCTTTAATTGGTGATAGACTTAAATTAATTGAACTACATTCTAGAAGGAAATATAAACATTATCACCATCATTAAGAATCATTTTTAAATCAATATATTTTGAACTGACTGCTTACCATTTGATTTTAGCATAAGACGATTCCGAATATTTTGTGCCATATTGAGGTAATTCTTCACATAAAACAATTGTTGAATCACATGTACTCGTATGCGAGGTGAAGATGATTATTCTTGAAAAGTTTTAATACAATCACACATAGAAACAGAGCAAAACTAGCTGATGAATGTAAATATTTAGTTAGAAATTAAAGGGAATAGAGGGAATAGAGTAAGGAACGATAGGTTAGAACGACTGGAATTAGCAGGTTACATAGACCGAGTAAACCGAGAAGTGCCGATCAAATTCATCGCTGTTTTAGTTATGCAACACAAAATATACAACATTTCAAAATACTACACAAAATTCAACAACAGTGGCAAAAACTAATTCATTTTGAATAATTTTAAAGTTATATCAAACTACTATGAAACAATAATTAGTTGGGTATAGAAATCATAGCACAGTGTTTAATATTGAAATAAAAAACAAATTAGAATGTTAATTATTAAATTAGTTATAAATTAAGCAGGATGTTACACAAACGCGATTTAATTCATTGTTATTAATGCAAGAAGGTTAAATTGCTTACGCAACAACATCCGTAAATAATTCCATATGTTATTACCTTCCTAGTTTCATACCACATTCATACAACAAGAAGCAAGAACAATTAAATTATTACTTCATTTTGAACTATTGTATTGTGTAATACGTTTAAATCTTTTCAACTGCACTTATTTTCTACGTCCTAAAATAAATCTCAAATAAAGCCGAATTTCGAAAAAATAACGCTAAAATATATACTTGCATGCGTGGATTACAATATTTCAATCATCAAATGTACATTTTGAAATATCATAATATCGATACAATTTTCATTATGAAACTGTTAAATCAATATCCGTTTCGTAATTCTAGTTCCTCTAAGAATAAAAACGTTTGCAACTCTAAAGCCAAAGCACTGCATTGGATTTTGCAGATTATAGGGTTGAACATTCTGATTACAAGAGCCTGTCGGTAGTTTGGGTCGTTCACCACGGTTGACAAAGCAGGTATCCACTTTTTTCAACATTACTTCCTACGAAACGTTTGAAATGTCTGCGCGTGAGACTGGGATTGTTGAAAATGTAAGTAGATAACAATAAAAATGTAGTAAATTTAAACTCTACAACGTTAATTTCAAACAAGTGCATGCTTATGTTAGTTAGCTTTTTAGTAATTGTGTGTTTTATGTTATATATATATAACATAATAATGTGGGGTTAAAGTATCGATTGGTTTGTTAGAAATAAAGGGAGGGCAGAAATTGATTGAGACAATGGAGCAAACCAGGCAAGCTAAACAACATCAGATCAGTACATTAGAAGTTAACGAGCGATATAAATCGACACAGTTTGATATAATCTAAGTGGAGCAATCATATTCAATAGTTAGTTGAGCTTATATAAACGCGAAGAAAAGAAGTTTTGGATGTACAACCTAATGTATAAGGAGGTATTCAATAAATTAATATTTTAGACTTTGGTTGAATGAATTAGTTTTTGCGGAAATTGATCGTAGCAATATCGTGGAATGTGGAACAGTAGCGGTTAATTTTTAATCTCTTTGCGACCTTCGCTAATCTGCTATCGGGCGGTAGACAATTATTTAATTTAAATTATTAAAGGGACTGTAGGAACCACATATATGTGCGTATATGGTATATAGTGGGTAATGGGATAAACGAAGGAAAATAAGTAGAATAGGTCAAAATATGCATATATTGCAAAGATTTGAAGAGAAGAGGTTACGTTGAGATTTGTAGGAATATTTTCATACAAATAGAAGTAGACATTTGATTGAATTAATTAGTTTTTGTAGGGATTAAGTTCTCATAGTATAATTACATATGAATTTTTGATGTTCCACTAAATGTTTTGGAATGTCTGAAGTCTGTGAGTAAAACGGAGAGGAAAACAGTTTTTGGATGTATGTAGAACGCTCGTCAAGTGTGGGCCTCTACTTTTGCCGCCGCTAAGCCTGTTTTAATAGCTGGATAAAAAGTAGCGCAGATTTTGCTTGATTTGCAGGTGTCCACAGTTTTGTAGATTACTCCCTGCTTTCTAGGTTTCTAGAAATTTTGGAATATTTCCAGTACTTGCATAGAAATCTTAGATGTCTTTACCAGCCTTGTGTTCCACCAAACGAATTGGCTCTGTTCCACTCGCGACGACGGCATTGTGTTAGAATGTGACAACCAGCTTATTGGAACACTGAGATTCTTCATTAGGAAAACTAATATATTAATTTAAGAGCTAATACGACCGAATTTGTTGATAGATGTATTCGTATAATACCTATAAATAGTCGCAAATACGAGAGCAGTCCTTATATTGCCAATATTTTAAGGGTAAAATGGAAATTTGATGAAAATGCACTTTCTCTCAGCTAGCTACATATGCACACGTGTTTCCTTCAGTTTACATGTGCAATACTAACTAAGCCACATACAGTCATAATGCAATAATTTGAATTTGATTTAAATAATTCTCGTTGATAAAAATGATTCGATTGCATTTAATAAAATGACAATTGGACACAGAGTTTTGCAATACCCAAATATGTAACCTGAAGAGGGCAACATACCGCAAGCGTATTTACAGCATCAGCAGTGTCAAGTAAATTCATCACAATACAATGAATATCAGACACTTCGTTATATAAAATATAACATTAATGAATGATGTAATATAATCATAATACCATAAAAAGCAAACAAAAGAGTTCATAGACCTATTTCATTTTGAACGTTTTGTGTGTGAAAAAACGTGGGAGAATTTAAGTTATTTTTGCCAAAAATGTCCCAAATATATCACTAATTTTCTGTAATCCAAAAATCAAGAACATCATTTATGTTAGTTGCATGATACGTTTTTCCCACAATTATCATTCCAAAATGGACAAACTTGGGAAGAATCCTTGCAATTGACATTACTAATATTTATACGATATGTTTATTTTTCATATAAATATATTATTATATTAAAAATAGTTGCTACACGCAATAAAGTAATGTATTCGAAAAGCGTCAAAGATAACTGAACAAAGCGCAACATGCAACCATGTACGTGTCAATGAAACTCCTGGAACTCCTAAAATCAATATTTGCCGAACCAATGTATATTTCACGTTCGTACAACATAGCACTTTGCATACATTGAAGACATGCATGTATTGTTGGTATTGCTGTAAACCAACTTACAGTAGCTAACGATATCAAGGATACAAAGGATTTGTTCAGCTTAACACTTTGAAACGATGTGCAGCGTTAGTTAAAGCCGCTTGAGCTGTGAGCATATCGTGTTTAAAGTATTCTTTGTGCTTTCACGACGATTTACCATTTCACTTTGTACATTAATTTTCTAAGAAGTTTGTGCATATTTATTAATTGCCGCATGTTCAAAGTGTGCGTCACCTTTATAAACAATCGATAAGATTGAGTACACGTCATCAATTTCCATCATAAATAAAACCGAATTATAATTAGTGTGCTTAACAAAAGAGAATCAAAATGATCTGATATTGACTGCTGATTGAGTGGGATATTTTAAGAAATTGTTTCAACTAAACACCTTTGTTGGAAAAATCGCAAATGTATAATGTGGATAACAAAGATCCAGCCGTAAGTTATTTTTGAATAATTGCATACAATACATCTGGTATTAATTAAGATAACGCAAAAAATGGTGTGGTGAGTACTATGATAAGACCTTAATAGATAGTTGAGTAACTGTTTTCTCACTGATAAATATAAAAAACAATAGAAACATGTCTCAGTGGGGCACCAACTAATAAAATAAGTTACGGTAATTGGTATTATTTCACTTAAAGATCAATGAACACGGACACTTTTAATATGTACTTTCAAAGGCCTTAATATTCTGTTCACTTAAAACATTGATGATTTTTTGAAATTTTTTAAAACCATGAATTGTTAATTCCACAAAGATTCGAAAGTCTCTATCAAACAGCGGAAATTAGCTAATCATCAAATCAAAGTGCGTTTCTAATTAGATTGCTACATAATCACAAACGAATTGTGCGCTTTCGGGATTGTGCAATGTGCGCAATTCACTTGCAGTGAAAAAACGCAATTACTGCAACAACAATAAATTAAGTTCAATCACATTTGTTACGTGACATATCTAATAGTCATTAGACTCCACATCAATCCTCCAACTACTTCAAATTGAAATAAAGTGACTTCAGACTTACTTATTGTATAACTATTGAAAGATTCGTCATTGAATTGCCGCTGTATATGTTCTTAACAAGGAAATTGACAACAGGCACTACTTCCGTTTTAGGATATAAATAAATTTCGCATTGTAGGATTAAAGTCTACTACATACAAAGTTTTTTTTGTAGAAGGGGAAACGTTTTTGTCCGCAGAAACATAATGTAAAGCTCAAATATGTGCCAGTCTCATTGAGCATTCTGTTGGGAACACAATGCGAACAAAAAACTTACAGAAAACGAACCAAGTCTTATGTTGACTTGATTGACATCATTTTATCTACAACTTATATTTATCAGTTATACAGATAAAATTAGTATAATAAATAAATTAGATCTGTTTTGAGACTATTTTACAGTGCACCACAATAATGGTGATTTTAAATAAGACCCAGGAGACAAGTAACAAAGTGATTTAAGAAGGCAAACTTCCGCATTATTTCTATAAAGTGATAACGTAAAATTAATGTGATATACCTCGGAAATAAGAGGAAGTTTTCATTGTTGTGTACTTTGCTGTTTAACTCTGTTCAATATGAACGCAGAACGTGTAAGACCCGATGGTAGCGCATTTTCCGCGATTGTTGTAAGTCGTGAAACATATAAAACTTTTCAACTGGCATAAGTCCATTTTTCTTGACCTTCACTTTAATTTACTTAACGTAGAGCTAATTTACGACCAACCACTAACATAACATCCTAACAATTGATCGTAAAGTCGTAATACAATTGTGTTTTAGAAAAGTCTGGATGCTAATAAATATGCAACAAAGAAAACAATCGCACAGGGCCTTTTGGATGTCGCTCTCCTCACTGCAAATGCGTCCCAACTTAAATATATCCTGCAGGTTGGGGAAAAGCATGAGTTTTACACATTGATGCTGACTTTGATCATTATATCAATCGTACTACAGGTAATTGAATTATCCATCTGTTTCCTTTGTTCTTAGATTTAGTTTGCTTTCATTTCAATGGATGTATGTGGATTTATATCTTCTATTTAAATGCACTTAACACACTTATTAGGTTCTCGTCGGCATACTCTCCCTAAGTCTCAACTTACTGCGTGATTGCCGTCTCCACCTGGAAGACTTTCACGCATCTGCAACATGTTTGAATTCCTTTACAATGATCTGTGCCATCGCCATCACCGTGCTCAATCTGCTCATCTCGTGCTTTGACCCATCGATTGCAAAAATCGCTGTTTTTGAAGCTCCAGTCATTGATGGCGTTTGAGTACCTAGCAACTTAGTCACTGCTTTACACAAAGCACAGATTCACACGTATTGCACGCTTCAAAGTGAATTGGACATTGATGAAAACGAGTTGTTTCACACGGATTTCTTGGTGTTGTAGTTGCTGGTCGCCATATTATTTATAATCATCGGTGGATTAAATCTAAACAAACATTCCGACCAAACTGCGGCCATTATTCTAAACGACGTCATCTTAATATTCATCTTTTTGATCTCTTTGGTGAATATTGTTATATCGTCCTTTGGCATGGAGTATTCAAATCAACCTTTGAGATTATTAAGTGAAGAAGAACGTCTTAATCGAATGACATGATTTAATTTCCGTTTACACTTGCACATTGAGCCACAATTATGTATTTTTTCATTTGTGTTCCTTTCTATGAAAATTAATTTACTGAACATGGCGAATGGCATTGCAGGTATGCGCCGCTATATTATCAATGGCGACGCAAACACTCCAACAATTGAACAACGAGAAGCATCAATTAATCGGCAACATTCTCAATCAAATAGTACTGGCATTTGTAACCGGGGTATTGTTCTGCGACGTGATCAAAATGAATTTCGGCCTCGACCCGGCACTCGCTTTCAACGCCACCGCGCAAAAGCCAAAGCTTTAGAGATTTTATTTTACGGCATCTTTTATGCATTTCGAGTTTTTACATATATTTGTGTTACGTGCATTATATCAGTTTTGATTTATATTTTTGTTACTTTCTTTTAGTCATCCCAGCACCACCTTATTTTTGTTTATCTTTTATTTTCGGCACGTTTGGCACAATCACCAGGTCATTCAAGGAATATTCTGCGTGTTTGTGGGAACTGGCGTGGATCTGTACGAAGAACAAGACGCAAAGAAAGCTAATCTAGCAAACAACATTATCCTGAGCTTGAACTTGATGCTGATGGTTCTGAATATCATCATAAGTACGTTTGAGATGAAAGAAGATTTTGTTGGCGGAGATCATATAACGGCAGCACCAATTCAAGCAGTAACTGACGCTTCTAAACTTATACCAACCACATAATCTGATATTTTATACACCTTTATGCCAATAGCAATTTGTTTGCCATTAGAGTGTAGAGGTAAATTTATATTATTTTAATGTAGCTAGGATACGCTATAAACTGTAACACTTTTTATGAAAAGATATGACTAATATTTATGTTAATAAACTTATTACTTTTTGATGAAGCATTAAAATATTTAGAATTTTTTATATTAACGAATGATTTACATGGCATCTCCTATGTCGTTCAGGATCAATTTGTAATAAACCCAAAAACTAAACAAAAAATTGTAATATCTGACGTATTAACGTTGTTTCTTCGATGTAGGTGCTCCAAATGCCTTTCCTTTACCTTTATTGCCACCTTTAGCTCCTGGTTTACCACTACTTTTACCTCTCTTGAATCCTTTACCACCCTTACCTTCCTTGAATCCTTTATCACCCTTACCTTCCTTGAATCCTTTACTACGTTTATCGTTTTGTTTCATTGCAGTATGCGCGTTGTACCTCAATTTCTTCGCACCTTTAGCTGATGTGTCAGTCAATTCTGAATCAAAGTGGGACTTCTTGTTTTTAGTTTTCTTTGCAGCAGACTGAACAGAGTCGTAAACGGTATTAAGTTTCTTTTGTTTACTTTTCCTTTTTGCTAATCGTGCTTGGACTAATGCAACTTTCGCTAGTTCGTCGTTGGTGTCGGATTTCTTAGCTTTCTTGCCATTTGCTGGCTTTTTGCGTCCAGGCTTCGTTGATTTTCCGGGTTTGTCTCCTGCATTGGGTACTAGAGCAAGGCGGTCTTGTTCTTCCTTACGCTCTTTTTTCGTTTGGAACCAAGGGCGCTTATTATCAACTTCGCCTGAAAGAAAATTCGTTGTAATAATACAATGCAAGTAAACATTAAGATATGTCATATAAGGTAAACTTTAGCAAATAACTAAAAGAATATAATTGAAAATGCGTGATCATTCTAATGGATTAATTAGAAATAGAATAATTTCGCACCTGCGAGCAATTTCCGTGCTCGATTAGCTTGATTTTCCGTTTTATTCAATAATCTTTCCTCATATTCCTCTTTCACAATATTCTCAATCTCTGGCTCCATTTTCTCCAACTTATTCTTGTATTTTTCCACAATATCTGGGGGAATCAATCTACTCTTAACTGGATTAACTGCCTTCTTAATAATATCCTTCACTATTTTCCTCTCTGTCTCCCCAGCCAAGGAAACCGAAACACCAGCACGCCCTGCACGAGCTGTTCGACCAACCCTATGAATATAATGTTCCATCGTTGCTGGCATAACAAAATTAATTACAGTTTGCACTCCAGAAATATCCAAACCTCTAGCTGCCACATCAGTAGCCACAAGAACATCAGCTTCTTCATTCTTAAACTTTGCTAATGATTCCAAACGCTGCGGCTGTGTCAAATAACCGTGTAATTCAACAACACGTACACCGAACAATCCTAACATTATGTGTAATCTATGTGCTTGTTTCTTAGTCTGAACAAAAACGATACAATGTGTATGAAATGTGCGACAAACTAAAGATGCTAAAATTGATTCACGATCCTCTTCATTCCTAATCCTGATGAATTCTTGGCGTAGATTAAATGCAACTTCTTGATTACTGTTAGCAAACAGTTTGACTGGTTTATTAAGTGATACTGCAGCTAAATCATTAACTTCATCAGTCATTGTAGCTGAAAACAACATTGTTTGTCTTGTTCGAGAACATTGTTTGATAATCTCCTTCATTTGTTCGGCAAAGTACTCGTCTAACATTCTGTCAGCTTCGTCAAGAATCAACACTTCGATAGAATCTAGTGAGAATGATGGTGTGCTTTTCAAGTGGTCAATTAGACGACCTGGTGTGGCTATCACAACATCTGGATTCTTTCTTAAAATAGTTTCTTGTGTTTTCAAATCCAAACCACCAACAGCTAAACCAACTTCTATATCTGTAAACTGGGTAAGTTGTTTCGAAACTTGGTAAACTTGAACACCAAGCTCCCTTGTTGGAACCAAAACTAACACTCTAGTAATTGCACTCTCTGCAGGTCTATATAACAATCGTTCTAAAGTTGGAAGCATATAGGCAGCAGTCTTACCAGTACCAGTTGCAGCACACCCACAAATATCTCTTCCAAGAAGAGCAACTGGAATTGTAGATGCTTGAATAGGTGTGGGGTGAACAAACTTCATCTCAGCAATTGCTTTCATTAATGGTCTTGACAAGTTCATCTCATAAAAACTTCCAACATCTTTATTTGCAATCTCACCTTCCTCAAAGAACTCTTCTTCCTTAGTTGCTTTCTTATTCTTCTTCTCTTTTACTTTTATGTTGTCATATTTCAACTCATCATCTGATATATGCACATCAGACTCTCCATCTGTTTTAATTTCCTTGCTATCTTCATCTTCTCCTTGTTCCTCCAAATTTTTCCTAGCCATTTTAATTCTATCATCTGTTTTTGTTTTCACTTTTCTTTTAACATATTTGGCAAGATCATTCCACACATCTTTGTTGTACTCTTCTGTAGAACCCATAAAACTGAAGTCTGTATCAAAGTCAACTTGCTTTTTGTTCTTCTGTTTAGTAGGTTGAAACTGAGGCATAAGAAGGTACACTCTTGTATATCGGGAGCATTTGCATATACATATATGGTTTGCTGTGAACTTACGTCTACTTCAACATCTGAATCTTCTGAAAAGCACTCCACTTCTTCGTCGTCCTCAATTGTTTTAATATCGAGAATTCCTGGCATTTTTGTAGCAGCTTTGGAAGTTTTCATCGCTTATTTACCAACCTCCTTCAATTCACTTGCAAACTGAAAACACGTGCGAGAAAAACACAATGTGCACTGCAAGGTCATCTTGTATTGAATCATCCAACTAATTTGAAAGCATTTAGAATTTAAATTCAACTAGTTTTAAAAATTCATTAAAATAAAAGACATTCATAATTCATAAAATTTAGTAATTACCTGATATATTTCTTAATGAAAAAGTTTCATATGCGCCATTTATTATACCACACCAATAACTTCTTTTCAAATTTTCTTTACTTCTCTTCAGACTGCACCTCCTTCATCCCACAGAGGCCCCACGCTTATAATAATCCGCCATAGTGTAATTGGACTTGAAATAGGACCTTTTCAAAGTTATTAAAGGCTTGCATGTAATCAAATTATTCTATTTGATATAGAAGCAGCAACTTGACTAAACATTCATATAATTAAGTTCTAAATCAAATTTCTTATGCCATATATTAGACCTGTCTTCAACGCAGTTTCAAATATATTCAAATATATTGCACTCAAGATCTCATCTCTTATATTATGTCATTTAGCAAAACCCTTAAATTTTTTCATAACTTTATTTATGTAAAATATATTAAGTAATTTTATACCTAACTCTTAATTATTATTATTTACAAACAGATGAATATTAAGTACTCTTTGGACCACATAACTTATGCAACATGATAATTTTGGGTTGAGTTTCGCTGTAATTACTTTAAACAGTAAACCCAGGTGCACAATGCTGCACACGATTATCAGGTGGCGGCACGTTGCAGCAATAAGAGGCAAGCAATCCAATAGCGGCCAGGCCAAGGGAAAGACCGGATATACCACATACGGCACCGGATGTCATATCCGCCAGCAACGTGCCGGGTCGTGGTTGCGTGACGAGGAGCACCAGCAGGCCGCAGCATGTCAACAAACTGAAGACGCTCAAGACAAAATAGCCTATGAAGAAAACAATATTAGTCACTAAACCAAAAAAGAGCCTAAATACATTCTTTCTTTTCCTTTAAGACAATAGGGCACCTACCGGATATATAATTTCTGTTTGGTAGCCAATATATATGTCTTGATCTAAATCCCAACAATCCCAAAAGGAAACAAATTGCCCCACTGAGTATTCCAAAATCGAGATAATAATTCCTTCCTAGATATGATATCATGTAGATTGAAAGGCCAGTTGTAACAGCTCCACACAAAATCATCATAAATGCAGCAACTGCAATTGTTCTCTGTGCAGAATTTGATTTCCCAGATGTCTCCTGGTCTGCTTTATCAGAAAATGTGGTTTCGTGATACACCGCGTGTACTGGACTTGAGCAAATTGGAGCTACAATAGCAGTATGTCTTTTATCTACAGGTTTACCAGGTGTTGAATTTTTAGCTAATGGACGACTTCCAATTGAGTAATTCAACTTTTGTTGTGCTTTTGGAGGTGGTGTATTCCTCATACTTGTACGAATTGGATGAATTGGTGAGATTGGGGACAATGGTGACATTGCGGTTGTAGGAATGATTTTCTTTGGAGTGGTCAACAATTCATGGAGTTTCTGGGTTGCAACTGGATTAGGTGGAGGTCTCCTAGGTGAAGCCTGAGGTTTCTGTTGATATTGGACTTGAACAGGAATTGGAAGCGGCATTGAGAGTGCTTGGGTTTGTGCATATTGAAACTGTTGTTGTCCTTGTTGACGCATTGGACTCGGGCATGGACTTGGTCGAGGACTTGGCCTTGCCATAGTCATTGGTCGTGAAGCATTCGCAATATCTTCCGGGGTTATGACTGCGTATCGACTTTTGTTTTTAATTTCAGATACTGGAACTAGAGCAAATTGTTGTGACTGTAATTGAGGTGCAGGTGGAGGAATTTCGTGATCTTCAACTTCATGAGCTTCTTCACATTCATCATCATCTTCTAATTCTTCATCAGTTGGGATAGTAGCATACCGATGGAGACGTCCTGTTGATGCGTCGACTTCTTCATGATAGAGAACTTTGGGCGGTGAAGCTACTCTTCTTCTACTACCATGAATTTGTTGTTGGATTTCCTGTTGTTGTTTATGAAGTGGGGTGTAGTCATATCTTCCAAGACTATTTTGAATAGGTTGATGTTGTTGATGAATAACAACAAATTTCTTTTCTTGTATGGCACCATGGTCATCAACAATCACCTCCTCGTAAAATTCTTGTTCCTCCACACATCCTTCACGTTCAACTTGTAATTGTGCGGGATTTGCGCAGGATGGAGTTGGAGGCAAAGGTTCCGCTTGAATACTTCTAATTGATGTGTCCAAAAGGTGAGATGTTTGTGCACCAACTGGAGATTGTCTTCTTTGTGGACTTTTGCATCGTTGATCGTAATAAGAATCAAATTCACTTTGTTGACAGAATGCTGCATTGGTATAAGAACCTTGCTTTTGCGATTTAGACATTGTCCTCTTCTTAATTTACTTTCAATTAAAAAAGAAACCCTTTTCCAATTCTAAATTTATAAATTCACTGCATTCACTAAAACTATTTCAACCCAAAAACCGTTAAAATGTTAATTCCTCTTCTTTCCTTGCTGTAATTTTGCGGATGTTGTTTCGCGCGTGGCTACGCAAGGACTGAATTTACTGAACTGACGGTTGATGCAACGAGGGACTCGTGCCCCCATGCTTGACGCCCATTTGCTAACGGGCCCTTTGCTTGCGCTCTGGAATAATGCGTGTGTAACCGACATTGCCGCCGAAGGGAACAGCTGCGTTCCTACTAGCAACAACACCAAGTGCTCCCGTAACATATCACACAGCGTGCATGCGTACAGAAGAAGCGTTCTATTACAGCCAATAATTCCAGCATAGAAGAATTCGAAAGGACACTCTGTAGGATGTAATCATATGTTATATCTGTTTGGTGTGGCGCACGGTGGGGTAGATAAATTTATTTTGCATTTGCGTATTTATAGATATGGCGCGTATATTGAGCACATAACGACCGTTAAAGTCTTTCAGATCTATACGACCCATGCAAGTAAAGCATGGTATACAAGCAGAGTATAGTAGTACTTTTAATTGTGTAAGGTATGTACTAATGCCAAGCACATCTATTGTGTGTTGAAGTATTTAGATAAATTGTAGGAATATTCAGAATCTAGAAGGAAGTAGATTTGAACTCCTCGACTTTGTTTTCAAAGCGATATATTCTGATTTGAACATTTCCCGCAAAGGACCCAACTTTTCTTTATAATCATTTCATGAATGTTACAACAACTTTTAAACATAACACTTACAAGGTAGTTAATATTCCTTCCCCCCTCCCTCTACCACAAATCAAGTTCCTTTTTAGAATGGTGTTGAAACAAAACATTTCATCCATGGATTAACCCATCGTTGGTGTGTTGTTTCAATACCTCATTATGAATTCGTTGTATAACAATAAGTAAAATATTATTTATGTTGCTGCAAAAACTTGAAAGTTTCTCCCATCTTAGTTAACTTATATCCTAATTTTAAAAGTCACTTGCATAGTTCATACATCTTATTCAAAAAATAG
>JAODGC010000007.1:7545903-7563331 GCA_027574925.1 Ecitoglossa quadriceps
GACAGTAAAATACCCAACATAAAATTCATTCTCTCATTGAACATACTAATTGCATGCTTATTGGAGTTAATCTGGTCTGGATTAAGCACTAAAGTTGCGTTCGTTGGAATGCGAAACAGTTATCCAGATGACATAATAATCTCGAAGAGGCGAGGAAAAATCGAAGTGAATACAGTTCATAAAGGCAATAAAAAGGCACCACCTCCAGTAATGCCACCTGATATACTAAATCACTTCCCAAACAGTTCGAAGCTAGCCAAATACCTCCCCAGGATAGAAAACGGAGGAAATCTACCGAAAACGGAAAGTAATTCGGAGTACCAAGAGAGAGTCAGGAAGTTCTTATCGGGCACCAACGAAAACAAAAGTGAGAAAAGCCTAGAAGAAACATGTCACAAACCAAACAACAAAACGGAAAATTGGTTAAGTGAAGTAAACGTGATATTAACTGATGCAGATATGCAAAACATGAGGATGAATAAGAATGAAGGAAAATAGGTAAAGGAAGTGATCGGTACAAACGATTAGTGGTAAAAAACCGTCACAAAGTGAAAGTCGTCGCATTTTCAATGGAATATTTCCTCATTATAAATAATTCTCGCGACGCTGCATGCGCAGTGAAATTGAATACGAGAAAAACACATGTGTTGTGTGCGCAATATAAAGTGAAAGAATAAAATTGTCACAACCGCATAATAATTTATCAGCTTTAATTTAAGTTATTTTAGGTTTTAAGTACAGAAGATTAAGTTGTAAATATTCAATAAATGGATTGTAATGAATGCCAAGACATGTCATTCAATCAGATTAAAAACAAATCAGTAAAAGTCACTCTTTCCTCTATTTTTCGCGCTTTCTGTGGATCCATCTTCAATGTATGCGAAGAGATAGTTTTTTAGGGAGTTAAATATATACAAAATAAGTTAAGCAGGTAAAAATCGGATGGATTCTGTTAAATATCCTCACTCCTCTCGCCGACAATTAAATTTCTTTTAAAGTTAAAAATAAAATTATATGTTTAGGACGCTAACCATTACTTTCAATTCCTCATCCTCGATGTTAAAAACAACATCGAAGTCCTGTCGAGCCATTGTCACTTTAAAATCACACTCTATTTTTACTTTGAAGATTTCCCCAGGTCGAACATCCCCTGAACTAGGCGACACAGTCAAAGGACCACCTGGATTTACTGAAATCCTAAAGCCTACAGGTTTATTATAGTTGGAAGACAGCAAAAGGTAATCATTGCATTTCGTAGGTGGTGTTAAAATAATCTTCGAAGGTTCAACATTAAATGACTTCAAATATGATTGGTCAGAAAGAAGATCAATTAATGAACTGTCATCTGGACAAATCATGGTTTTAAAAAACACTGAAGAATCATCTGCATCAGGCATTAAAGTAGCATCTATATCACGATCTACCAATAATGATATCTCAGTGCTTTCCAAAGTCTGCATCATGCTCTTAACTGACTTACTAGATTCATTAAAATAACGAATCTCCTCACTCCTCTGCGAATTTTGATATGGTGCACTGAGTTGTTGAATAAGTGGATCCTGCATGATGCAATTATGCTCCTTAGGTAACTTCTTATTCATCTTGTTGATTCGCTGCCTGTTGATATCCGCTCCTGATATCATCCTAATCATAGCAATTTCCGAAGCCTTCATGCTCTTATTAACTAAGGCTTGATTTAGAAGTTGCAGATCATTTTTACTTGGTCGGAAACAAACTCGGATATTTGTTTCACACCCTCGTCTGATGACTACTTTGGACGGTGTAAGGCTGATATCATCATAGGCACATAGAGATTTGGAGTTTACTGTGAGACATACAAACCCATCAATGGTACCACTATTACGGATGACAAAATCAGTGCAGAGTTCTTGACGCCCATCGAGACAACCTAAAGAGACCCAGAGTTTTCCTGTAAGATCACGTGTTTGACCTTTGATTTGAATGTTCACGTGGCCGCCGTATGCATACATTCCGATGTGCTGACGGTTAGAGACTTGTTCTTCTTTGCGGACAATTGGAGTAAAGAAAAGGTTACCGGTCTGGTGTCCGATAGTTTTGGGGGAGCAGGTGATGAATAATTGACGGGTTTCTAGAGGATGGAGGAGAATAATTGCCCTGTCACCTTGGAGTTCAATGTTGTTGAGTTTAAAGTTGATGTTACTTGAGAGAATCTGTGTATATGAATAACAACAAAGATTAGAAGTGAAAAATGATATTGTTGGATTTTCTTGATACTTGCCATATATTTAACTCTTCTGTTATTCTTATTTCGAATTGTAACATCTTGTTGGATACCTCTTCCTTCTTTAACACATCCCCAAACTAATTCATTCTTAGTACTTGCTAACTTTGTCATGCCTTCCGGTATACTCTCCATACTGCTTGTGCTCCTGCATGAAGTCAAAGTCCTGTTCTTCTCGTCAACGCTCCCAGGACTACATAAATTCTCTTTGTTATCTGTAATACTATTCAAGCTCTTAGTCGAATACAATTTTGTGGAAGACGCCATCGCGTTTTTCGGGGATGTTCTCACATCGGAGCTACTCGCATATCTTGAAAACTTTGATGTGGTGTTAATACTTGGTGATCCTAAACTAGCTCTGGCATTATAATACCCATCCTTCAACAAAACTGGCTGAGAATTTGTTTTATCTAAAGATATGTTCCCATTCATTGGACTCTCTTGTAAAGGAATACTCTGATTTGAGTTACTTTTATCACTCTTTCTATTCGACAAAGGCGCCTTTATCAAATTCTGTATTACTTTTTTTGGTGTATTTTCTTCTAGTTTAATCATATTCTGAATATCAGAAATACTTAGAACACTTGCAATGCTTTGATTTATTGCTGACAAAACACTGTCATCAAGCTTGCTAAGGTTTTCATGTTCTGTTATATCATCAATGGCTGTTGAATTCATTAATGAAATAGGTTTTCTATCACTAGGGCTTGGTGCATGAAATAATGAACAATTATCACTTTTCTGTCTGAAGAATTCACCCATGGATATCTTTTCATCAAACTGGTCTGTATTATTTGCTTGACTGCAGAATGAAATTTGAGTATCACTTGGAATTGGCAAATATTGTTGTTTCCATTGTTTCTCATCTTCCTCAAGCTGGTCTTTCATTATTTCTGCAGATTGAAACATTCCACTATCAAATTCTAGAGATTGTCTGGTTTGGTTCTCAATGATATCACTGAGTGTAGCTGTTGAATTTGCCTCAAATTTGGTTCTGATGTCATTGATGTATGCACTAAATGAATCAGATGTCATACTGGATGCTAGTGATGATTGTCCCTCTCTGTGCATTGATTGTCTATTACTATTTGTAATGCTTTTCTCTAACAAGTCACTTTCATTAACTGTGCTACCTTTTGTTGGAGTCATTATCATGTTTGATGGATCATGCAGATCGCTCTCATTCACTGTGCTTTCCGAGAACGTATGATTCTTTCGGTTAGCGTATTTTTCTAATAATGCACGAGTACTTTCGAGAACCCGACGACGTTCTTCCATGCTGTTTGATTGGAGTAAAGATGAATTGTGAATTGCTGTCATGGAATCCTTTCAGGACAAAACAATTTGCACCATAAGCAAACGGACATAATACTGTATTTGTTTTATCAATACCTTTGTCGGTTTCATGTCGTCCAGCGACAGAATACCTAAAGATTCTGTGGAAACGTCCATGTTCAACAGGTTTCTCTTCACGTCTTGTCTCGAAATGGTTGGGACGTGTCTGGGTTCGTTCTTGGTTTCCGTTGACCAGGCGGATGGCTGCGGCGTTTTAAGTAGAAAATCATGCGCATTCATTTTATTTTCACACGTGTATTCTTATTAGTTCTTTTCGCTTGTTTTGACCGCGAGATGTTCGTAAACTTTGATAACCGTTGAAATCGGAACGTTTTTAACTGCTTTTTGACAAGTATCGAACGAGTGACAAGGCACGAACAAAGCAGATGACTAGTTAGAGAGAGAAATCTGATCGGCAACATAAACTAGTGGAAAATTAAATTCCCGGACTAGAAATGAAACTTTAAGTAAATAACTTCACCAAGCATTTAAATGCTACTGAATACAACAAATCCAACTTTGTTCTAAACAAATTTCCAATTCATATACTTCAAAAGCAGCTGCCAGTAATTATTTTTACGTAATACTATAAAATGGAATTTATTGAAAGTAATCAGCTCGTAAATTGTACTGGCACCGTGATTTCCGCGCAAAAAATATTTACTAACCGGAGGATTATAGTCTTTTACTTCGGTGCTTCGTGGAGCAGCGCTTGTAGGCAATTTTTAAAGAAACTCAGAGAAATATATGAAAAGAGTAAGGAAATGCATCTCAAACTTGAGATAATTTACGTCTCCATGGATCACGACTCTGAATCGATGATGACTTCATTCGCACAGAGACACGGCGGATGGTACGCTTTGGCTTTTGGTGATCCAGCAATTTGGTAAAGACAATTTAGACAAGGCAACTAACGTATTTGCATAAACATCATTTCGCAGGGTACTTAAATCTATTTATGGTATCTCCGAAATTCCATCAATGGTTGTTTTGGGAAAAGATGGAGAAGTTATTTCACTCACGGGTATGGCAGACTACGAGAAGTATGGTATGGATGTGCTGGTCGCATGGAACACAGTTCCCCCAAAGTAATACTTATGAACAATTCATCCAAGTAAAACGAGTACGCTAAAGCAATTTATTTTTACTTGTTTTACTTGAATTAGCTGTTTCATAGCATTATACTGGTGTTTTTAAATTATATATTTATCAAAGAACTTAAGCGGCTATTCCTCTGGCACTTCGATACTGCCATTGTTGATCTCGTCGATCACATCATGTGGGGGTTTGCCATCGATAGTGCAACCGACCGACTGTGCTGTACCAAGAACTTCCTTTAAGGTACCAGACAATTGCTTAGCCATAGAACGCGGCCTCATTTGTCTTGCAATGGCGAGGATATCATCATAAGTGATATTTCCATTATGCTTAACTAAAACAAAAAGAGGGAAAAACACCATACTCATTAAAACGATTTTCTCTTAGACAAGAACATAAGTTGCTCCAGATTTTCTGCAGCTAATTCATATAACCCTGAAGTATGAATGAATGTTCAGTAACAATGAAATTCCTAAGAAACAAATATTTAATATAATTTGTATTTGACTTAAAGAGTACTTACTGTTCTTGACCTTCTTTCTGTCACGTGGAGGCTCTTTCAATGCCTTAATAATTAGTGAGGCAGCTGAAGGACAGACAGAAATTGTGGCCTGCCTGTTTTGGATTTTCAATTGCACTGTGATCTTAAGACCCTTCCAGTCTGCAGTACCCTTAGCAATATCATCACCAACCTTCTTTGGTGACTAAAATTGATGAAAACATTGATTTAGCAAACACCCATACTTATATCACAAAATAATACTTACCAGACCAAGTGGACCAATCTTGGGAGCCAAGGAAGAAGTGGCACCGACTTCACCACCAACGCATCTCAAGTACACTAAAATATAAATGATATTCAATTCATGTTTTCAAATTTCACGAAACACAACATTGACGGTGCAGGTTAGGTATGACAGTGGTTGTAAATATAAAACTTTTAACAGAAATTAGCCCGTACCATATTTTACTTCGTTGGGATCGAACTTTGGTGGCATTTTTGTAGTCTGTTTATCAACTTTTTACACCAATGGAGTAACAAACCACAAGGATGCTTGTGGATTTGGAAAATGTACGTACGCACCGCAACGACGGACGTTTGCAAAAGGAACCATCGGGGGACCCCAGGTATTGTTTTGAGGAGTTGGTAGTGCTACGTTCACACAGTGGCGCCAACTATAATTCAAAATGATGTCTACAACGCAAACAAGAAACAATTATTTTAAAATTTATTTTATAACGGATTGAGTGGTAGTTTGGATTTTAAGTGCAACTAGTTTCTTATCTACGTATCCAATGATTAATTCCCCACACTGGCGACGCGCAAGAATAAAATTAGTCTATAAAAAGTTGGAATAACTTAATTACATAACAATATATTTCTATAAGATGAAATCTAATCAAACACGTCATTTATATTAGAACTAAAATAGTCGACATATAGCTTAATTTTTCAGTTTTGCTGTGATGCTCATAAAATATTTATGAAGAATTATGCAAGACTTTATTAAATGCACTGTAGGAGCTCTCTAAATCAAACAATAATTGCCTTACTTGAGCTTCAGACAATTCATCTGAAGCCTGCATTGCATTTAGAGTTCCCAACCACTCAGTGACCTTTTGTTTTCCTTCAAAATCAGATGGTAAAATACTAAGTCGGTTCATTGTGTCCACTAAATCACGTAATTCAGGATGCAAATCATCCATAGCTCTTATTTCCAATCTGAGTTTATCCATAAGTGTGATAAACAACTGAAAAAAATAAATAATGGCATCAGTTTTCATTTGAAATTATAACTTGACAAGAATGTGTGCATATATACTATATCTACTTACAGAAACAATGTCTGCAATACATTTGCTTGTATTTCCTTTATCATCTTTGATTGTAATTGGTCTATCTTCTTTGATACGCTCTAAAGCAGCTGGACAATCCAACTACAATATCAACCTGTTACTATAGACTAGGAGGATATAGAGATGAACTAGGAGATTATAATGTGTGCTATTATAATCTAACGTACCCTAAACTTCTTCACAAATGCATCAATGTTGGGAAACTCATCTCCCTTGACTTGTCTGAATGCAGCCTTGTATTGCACTAGAAGTTTACTGCAAGCTCCAGTGTATTCTTTGGGAGTGACACAATCTCGAATGTAGGCCTTTTCAAGATGTTGTAATGTGTTGATAACAGCATACAAATCGGCCATATTATCAAACTTCTCACGTTCACGTGCATTCTGATAGAGTTTTACTTCTTCATAAAGTTCTGGACGATTATCTAAATAAAGCAAATATCACTGATTAGTCATCATGAAATCGCAGAACTTTGTGTAATATAATTGTGAAAATGATGCTTTACCTTGACTCACAGACATAATAGGAATAGATATATTGGATCTGAATAATACGTATGTATTTATTTCAGTCTCTAATCGGTTTAAAACGTATAATCACGTATAACTGTTAAGAAATCAGCTGTGTTTTGATTAAACTGGAATGAATCACAATCCAATCATGTTGACAACTATGCTGCGTGCGCACAAAAGCCTAGCAAGTAAATGTTTGAAAAATATCTACTCAAGTGATGTTGTAGAAGCAAAAGTATATTTTGTTAGTTTTAACGTGATTAATAAAATAGTATTTGTTGTATATCTAGTGAAAATGTGTTTGGATTAAATTAATTTTCTAAAATATGTCTATTGTAGTAACCTGGATCTTGGCGCCCTCTAACAGTAACAACAGTACTACATTTGACTCCAGCTAATTTTTAAAAGTTTATCGTTGTTTCTGAATTGTTTGTGCTTCTGCAGTTTAATTGCACATTAATATTATTATTTCAGTTATGTTTCAGTCAATTTGATTGATAAATTGCATTTATGGTACAATGGTATAATTTGTAAGTGGTATTCAAGCAATGGAACTGAATTGCTTTGCCTGAATTGTAATCACATTACGTTTGAATAACTTTATTTAACGAATTATCGTATGCTTCGCGCGCCGTATTTTGTTTACAATCGCAAATATGGACAGCAGCAATTTGTCCCCGCGTGGAAATTTGCTTTGAAGCACTGGCGGGGGTGTGCAACGCGCACTGCAGTAATTACGACTAACAACGCAGCTAATCTAAGTGCATAATCATAAATTCCATACGTAAATACGGCAAATACGAGGAAACACAAAGCCCGCACTCGCCGGAACGAAATCAGGGCGCACATCTCTGTGCATCTCGCTGTGAAAACGTTTACGGGGCGAGGATATTGGCGGCGGCGAGCGGCGGGAGGATGCGATTAGTCGATACATCCGCACGAAATTGCCCACATCACAGGCCGGCGCGCGCGCCACCCAACACGAATGCAATTTTCTCCCGGTTCCCGTACAGCCGCCGCCGCCGTCGCCAGTATGTATCAGTCGTTACTCATTGCTCATTCGCTATCATTTAGTCTCGTCGCTGGTGTGTGCGCAGATGTGTGCTGAATATTTGAAGCGAATGCGATTCGTGACCATCGCGATTTGGCCAACAAGTTTCGCCGAATTTATCTCGGAACAACCCGTTTGAAATATTCCACAGCTTCACATGTCTACAAAGCGTGCGATATTTAGCTGTTCATGGAACTCTGCTCACCACTGCATTAATATCGACTTATAAATATAAATTTACACTCATTATAATTGGTTTGCATTTTCCTGCCGAATAATTGATACGATATTTCCCGCGTTGATTGAATTTGATTTCAATCAAATTGCAGAATGTATTTTTTGCGAACACGCTGCTTTGGATATTGTTAGCACTAGGTGGTCTTTGCCGAGTAATTAACCGTGAAGGAAATATCAAAGGGATCAGAGCGCTCGACTGTGCAATGTACAAGATGGCCGCGTATGCCAAAACCTCCTCTTGAAGCGTATTAGACATATGAAAATCAAGGCAATGTAGGTACGTTGACCATCATCACTTGGCTGCGCTTTCCACTTATTCAACTTTTTCCAACCATTGTAAATATTAAACATTTAGCCCTGCAACACCACTCGCCGAATAGGCGCACATTTATTAATTTGTGACTTCATAAAAGATGCAGCAATCTTTCATCGTAACGACGTCATTATTTTGTTTTTATTGCGTGCATTTTTCTGTGAGCAAGTCGTCCTTCTGCAACCACCACTTGCCCGCGTGTGGAGACAGTCATTCATATCAGCACGCAGCAAAAGGACAGGGCGAGTAAAAAGGAATGTGCGAGTTGCACACGTCGAGTCTGAATTGCTATAAAAGTGTGCGGCGCGAAAAAATGCCGAGGGTGAAAGGTGTGCGGCGTGTGAGGAAATATCGTTCTGGGTCGCTGAGGTTGGCGAGGCCGGTTGGATAATGCCGGCGCTGGCGGCAGTGTCATCGCGAAAAAATAAGTGTGTGAGGTGTGACGCCTTTTTAAATGCATTAGATTACTACGTAGGTGGCGCTGTCATTGGGCTGAGGCAAGTCGAAGTGGCAGTGTAAAAAGTCAGTTGAGCCCGAAATGAGAGCGGCATGAATGCAAACGGCGAGAAGTCGAGATGTGGAAATATAAATGGGTACATTCAGTTCACATCATTCGTGGGGTTTTAGGGGAGGAGGTGTGCAATACACCACTGGCTTTTTAGGCGTCACAAAATTTATGGATATTAAACGTTAAAACAGGTTATGAAAATATTAATTTTGAAAGCAGCGAGAGCATGAATAGATATGCAACCAAGTTTACATACAAAAAGAAAAGTGAAATGTATATAAATGGAATTATAGATTATTACAAAATATGAATTGACAATTTAAAACTTAACTAAGTGATATACGTTTGATATCTAAGTTTTTCATTGCTAACAATTTGATTAAAAAGGAGCTTTTGTTATTTTATTGCCGTATAAAATTCAAGGCGTGTGAAATTGTATAGCTATGCAACCCAATGCGCGTGATGCAGACATTTTAATTAACTTCTAAAATCCTTAGGTTTTTCCTTTAGAAATGAGCGCAGCAAAATAGAAAGCTAAAAAAGCATCTTCCAGCGAGGTCTATTCCGTCGATTACTTGCCGATACACGTCGCATTGCAGTCGTCGACAAAGGACGAACGATGTAATGCCCATTCCGCATCCGTCTTGTGCGCGTCCTCGCCTGAGTACATATTGAGATAACTTGCTGACTGCGTCGAGACGGATGCCCGAGGGAGTCCTTACCGGCGCCCGCTTGCAAGACGCGACAGCCAGTCAGGCGATATTGTCAGGCGGCGACAACGATTCCGAGTGACTTTTGTCGCCGCCGAAAAAGGCCAAATCACATTCGGCCAAGAAGAGGGTCTCATTGCACACAAGATACCAACAACTCTATTACAAAATATGAAACCCACCAATGGGAAGACATTTGTAAAGATGTAATCTTCCCTCAGCGCGTTAGTCAGTCATCAAAGACATTACGCCTCATTAAATTGCAAAAACGATAACGCCGTTAATTCTCATAGTGTAGAGGCTTTTTTTTACCCGCACAATAATTCATCCAAAGCGGTGGTTTTTATTGCCGGCGCGCCCGCCTCTCGCCGCACGCATACACAAGTTTTATTACTTTTATATCGCGTCTTGCATTGTCCGCGTGGACTTGTATATGATGTTTTTAATTTGTGCGCTTGCAGTTTTACAGCGGCGGCCAGCCGACAGCCGACCGCTGCCGCCTCCACGCCAGCGTTATTATGATGTGGATGCGGAGCGGCATTGTTTTTAGCGACAATATTTTAACGTTCCTTCCGTCTCGCGGAGTGCGCTCTGCGCTTTTTCGGCGCGTCTTGCAGCATCGCATTCTTCTATTCATCCGACCATTCATTTCATTCGCGTTTATTTATTATTATAGTTGGCGAGGAAATAAAAACCAGCGCTGGATGCAAACACAGCAAGCGAATGAAATTGCCTGCGTCGACCCGCAAATTAAAACAATTGCTTGCTTGCTGAGAACTTTTTGATTTTTTTTGCTAGTCTGGGGAAAATTAGTGCGTTTATTGTATTTTAAGCAATTACTACAGCTTTTCTCAGGGTAATTCTTGCTTTGATTATTTCTTAGAGAAATTTATTTACTTGATTACAACTTCCTTCGGACTTATGTTTAAATATTGAAGCAAAGTAAGGTTATATCTATCGAACAAAGTATCTGACCAAATAGTGTCCTTGGCAGCATTAATTTTATGTTATTTTTGAGTATTTTCCACAATTCTTAATCAGAGAGTTTGATTTAGGGCTTGAAGTTTCGATCAGGATTTCCTATAAACTGAATTTCAAAAACATACAATTGTTCAACTTTAACAATTAATTTATTGCGGAAATATTAAGCTTTCAAGTTGATTTTTTGTGAGAATATCAAAACTGCGCATGCGCAACTTTAAAATTATCAATATACTTTGAAGAGTTTAAAAAAAGTTTTGATCACTTTTGTTTTTTGTATTGATATTTAACAAGGTAATACATTAACATTGAGATATCTTTGATTACAACGGAATTTTTTTTGAAAAAAATGTGCTGGATGAAGAATATCATTCTTTTCAGGTAATTTGTGAACATTTTTGAGACTTGAAGTATAGATTAAGGTTTCTGAGATACTGCATTTAACAAATAGTATTGTTTAGTTTTAAAAATTATTTTATTGCGGAAATATTAAGCTTTCAAGTTGATTTTTTGTGAGAATATCAAAACTGCGCATGCGCAACTTTAAGTATATCAGTCTAGCTTGAACAGTTCGGACAAGTTTTGATCACTCTATTTTGACGTTATGATATTAGACGAACAGATTACATATTAAAATTGAGAAATCCTGGACTACACCTAAATTTCCATCTGTTAAATGATTCATGTCAGATATTACAAGTCCAATTTCCAAAAATTTTGCCTCCGTCATACCCAGATAAAACTTTTCTTCTCTCATAAAGTAAAGGATTACTCGGAGAAAAATAAAAATAATTTATCCTCTTTGAAAAATATTAAAAGTAACATATCATTCTCGCCGCCTCCAAGTGATTCGCTTTACCACCTTGGAGCAGATGGACGCTGCATGCTCGGGACTTCGAAGACCACTCGTAGATTAGATCGCCAGAGTCAATATGCAGGAAGATCCGGCGGACAATTCCACACACTTCATTTCCTTCTTTCCGTTTGTTTCTGCGAATCGGCGCGTTCGCACGTCCCTTCCGGCCCAGGGTAATTGTCGCCCACGCGCCCCAGCAAGATATGATCCTCACCGGCCAGTTTTTATAACAAACTTTTTCAATTTCACGCTCGCGCTGTCCATTTCGCAATAAAACCGTAACGGCGCATAACGGAACTGAATCTATTCCCGACATGCATCCTGTTTTCTCCCTTAGCGTTCCTTCCAGCTGCGATGTTGTCTTTTTTGGCGCATGCAAAAAAAGGTGTGCATGTGTGGTGGTGTGAAAGTGGAGAATTTATGTATTGGCGTCGGCGGCAGCGTCGGAGAACTCCATTTGGTGCTTCATAAATCAGTTATCGAAGGACTTTAATATCCTCCGATACCGTATGATTACTCGCTCGCAGCGGGATTACGAATTTTTACAGTTTTCTGTAAAATGGCTGGAAACATCAATGGTTTGCCGAAGGCACAACATTTTATACGACACCATCTCCTCATCAACTTGCAGCCTGCATATTTCTCCATTAGTAGCATTGCTGTATTTTATAAATCATTTTATCAAATAGTTGGTCTTTGCCATGTTGGCACAAATTAAGCTTAGGTTGCAAGCTGGAAAAAACTTGGTGAGGGTTATGTGTACCGTTACTGATTTGTAAAGGGATAGAGTGCATCCGACAAAAAGTTAATCATTTTCTGCGCCTGCCGAGAGGCGGACCAGTGCAGGGTATCCTTTACGGAGTTTCTTATGCCGTTTAATCTTCTTTCATTTTTCATTTTGCGCCCGCCTCCAAGGCGGCTCGCGTTTTCTATTACGTTTTATCGCTCCGGGCAGTCAGCTATTGAATTTGTTACTAATTAAAAAATACTGTTGCGTATTGTTGGTAGTGGTGGTGGTGGTGGTGGTGGTAAAGTATGCTAAGGTATTATGCAGTCGTATTTAACTTTCTAAGTGGTTTAATTTGAAGTATAAACCAATATGTTGGGATTATGTTAAAGAGGAATATGTCAAGCATCTTTTGTAAGTTGGAATTTGCTTGGTTCGATTTTGTAGATTTGGTACAGGAGGCCAAAGAGAGGTGAAAAGTGGCGGCAGTGGTCTTTTTGCGTAATTCCTTTATGCGTTTGCCAGATGTGCGAAACTAAATCATTTTTGAGGTGGCACACCTCGCTGGGGAACCACGTCGGAACATATTAAAGGTAATAAAAAATCTTCCAGAATAATTTTTTGGAGTGTCGGGGATACGAAAGTTTAAATTGAACAGGAATTAGCATAGTCTATAAAATATCATGTAAGGAGGTGAAGTAAAAAGCCAATAAACAATTTTGAATTGTGTAATGGACATTAAACCGCTATAGCAAAACAGCAATAAAGATGATAGTTTTTGGCTATTTTTATTTACGGATGTCTTAAGAACAAAGATAGGAAATCTGTTTATAGATTCATTATGTTCATGTAAGTGAAGTAATTTTAGTCATCACCTCACTGTGGACAATATAATTTATTTTCATAGTTCTACAATTGGATAATAGATGGATGGATAATGACAGTTGGACGCATGCGCAAAGTATTTCTATAGTGTTTTTGAAAAGACAAATGTAATTTTAGAATTTCTAGTTAAATAAAAGCCTAGAACATTAAACTGAGCTTATTTTCAACATATAACCATAGTTATAAAGCAATTGCTTGTATTGTTTTGATGTACTGTTAAATTATGACTTCTCGGTTAGTTTTATATTATTTCTGCTTTAATTTGGAACTACAGAGTGAAATTATTTATTTGCCGGTTTAGGGTTTCTCCAATTATATTTTCCTTAGTCTGTCGTGTAGTTAATTTATGAGCAAATTAATTGTCAATTTAAAGTCCATAAACAATTCCAGCAAAAGCGTCACTTTGCCATCTCCCCTTTGTGATCCAGAGGCAAAAAGAACGAATTATATAACGTCACACCAAGGACCCAGGTGTTGATGCTCCAAGGAAATTTCGTTTCGTCCATTATACGTAGCATACAATACCCATTTGCGAATTTCCTGCGCGTCCTGCAGGTCTCCGAATACGAGCAACTGGTCTTCCTCACTGTTGCAGCTGCAATTTCCACCGGCTTTAATTTTATCGCTTTTAATCATAATTCATAGTGTCCGGCAAGTTGATGTTGATATATCGCATGCACAAAGCGCACCCTACGCTCTTACAAGGCTGGCCTCTGTTTTCGCCAAGGATAACAAACATCCTGCGCCAACTGGCTGCAAATAAATATTATTAATTTTCCAGCTCTCCCAGCTCTACCTCATGCAGAGTTAACAGCGCTTCTGCATCTCTTGAATGTTTACACGCTTGTCTGAAAATAATTAATATTAATTCGCACTCCAATCAACAAAGTGGCAAGGCAATTATGCGCAACGAGGTCATGCGGAATTTTGCGGTTTTTATTGCCTGCGGGAAACAGCGGCACTGTTTTCAAATGCTGTTATCCACGCTGCTGACAAATGTGGAGCAGTGATTGAGTCCGGCGCGCGCGCTTCTGTGGCGGGCGACAACGGCGGGTCGGACGACTTCCGGTGCCGTTTTCCGGCGCGCGCTTCCGGCCGCCATTGTGCCGGATTTATGCGCGCTGCATTGTGTCGTGCACAATGCTCCCGGCTACGAAGGACAGTCAACAATCAACACCCGCCGACCTATTATTATTATTATCACTGCCCTCGAGCATGATCCCGCGTCGGGATTCTGTTATCCTACCAGATAGAGATGCGCAATTAAGGTGTTGCATGAGGTGTTGTGCGTTGGGTTTTCTAGGTCATTGTCTAATTATCAACACAAGCAAATTCACCAGCTTACATTGCCTTGAACTTTAAAACACTACTTTTAAGATCCTAACCTAACTTGTGTAACCAGATGATGTTTTTGATTTGCCAATTGGAAGGAACAGGTATTATCCTATTAGCCGATGGAGGATTGCTGGATCCAATTGTCCTCGTGACATTGCTGTAACAGCAGATACGTGGACTAGATCAGCCGAAAGCCCGCCTCAAGGATAACATCTCGTTATCCTTGATTCCAGACGTAGCAGCATTCTGGATGTCTATTGCCTGGGGCTTATTTAATAGTAATTTTACTCTATGTCCATAACAATCGATTTAATGCAGCTTCGAACGAGAGTATTAAATAAACAGTGTGGAAATGAATTTTACAATCTCAATATTGGTCTGTCAAGTGTCATAAGAGGCATCAATTAGATTGCTTTCTGAACGCCTGGTATTTGCATGTACAATCTTTGGGCATATTAACCGCACGAGTAAATTTACAAAGGGCAAACTTTAAACTAATTAAATTGACGCTTAATGAATGTGTGAGCATATTTTGCATAAATTAAAGTTTCGTTGAATAGGTTTGTTGGGTTTTTATTTGGATTTTATGGCGTAAACGGTATAAAATGTATTTTTCTGAATGAAATTTATGCAACCAAGTATACATATTTTGTAGCACGCGCTACGTTCATCGCGTGCATTTGCACGCTTTTTCAATGTATACGTATGGTTGTCGAATAATCGAATGAGCGTTGCGCAGGAAAAGTGCAAAGATGATCGTTGCAGTTGTTTTGCACGCGTTCGTTTGTGCTTTGGAATTTGCAGCTTTGTACGTTTGTGCGTTCGGCAATATTTTTTTATTTGTTGATGATGGATGCGAGTGATGCATTTGACGCGCACGACGTTTATTTGCTCTTCGCACATTTTTCTATTTCAACATACGCATTTATTGCGTACACTGCGTGTTTACGTTAAAACTTGTGTTTGCTGCGAGGATTTTTAACGTACAGTGAAGTTGAACATGCTGTAGAGAGGTTTTTTGAGTAGAGATTGTGATAAGAGCATGGACATTTGTAAATAAACATTTTGAATTTTCCGATTTTGACGTGGGAAATTAATGCGTCGAGATTGCAAACGAGGTGGTGTGGTTTGTGGTAATGATGAATTGGTAAAAATTGCCTGAGAGGTCTAACAAAGTATGGATGGGTGAGTTGAAATACGGTCGCCCTTCCAACTTGTAAACTTGGCGTTTATTCATTATTTAACATTTAAATGCTTTGATATATAGACTGTTATTTTAAGGTTATGTACAGTGCAGTTATTACTTTAATAGTGGTGTTAATTTTATTGAAATTTTATTAGAGATATGGATGCAGAATAAAAACAAAAATGTTTTTGTATTTTTCTGGAACATATAAAATTAATTTTAAACTTTTTAAGGTTAAACTTGAGTTTACATTAAATAAACTATTCTAATCTTGTACCAGAATCCAAGGATCTCTTTACTAGTTTACTAATTCTCCTACTTTTTTATTTAAGCTATTCGGGAATTTTCAAAAAAAAAATAGTCTAAAACTTAACTTTGAAATTAGTCTATATTAAAATTATGAAATATTTAAAAATTATCTTACATTAATTTTACCTATATTTTCTAAAATGCTATGCTTCTTCAACTGACACTAAAGTTTAATCTATCATTTATAACAATTTAATATCTCAAACCTGGCAACTCTCAGTTAGTCCAGTGTCACCGCCCCCGCAACGATACATCAGCATAACAAAGCAAATAAATTCATTGAAGCAGAAACTTCCGCATCCGAATGCGCGACAATAAATTAAGCGCCTGGCTTACGCGTGTTCCACGCTGCCGCCATCACCGCCCCCAGTCGCCATACGTACATGTCGACTCGCACGTAAGTTTCGGTCATTTTCGCATGCGAGACAGGCTAATAATCCCCGAAATTGACATGTACATGAAAATTTCCACCTCAAACTTGACACGCTTCTAGTGTTCATGGCGTCGATGTTGTCGTCTCACATGCGAAGGCATAAACCTCGAAGCATGTGAGGCGGCATCGATACGTCGAGTGTTTGCTTTACACTAATGTAGAATAAGCACCTGCGCTAACATGAAAAAGCGCTGAGAGCAAATAAAGAGGGGTGGCAATGTTTTATTGATACATTTGCAGGATATGGGTTGCACTAGAGAATAGGGGATGATACTAATTTTATTGGAAGCATAGATTTGTTATTGCTAGGATTAGGAATTTTAATTAGAGCAATTATTTAGAAACAAATTAATAAATCATTTGCTTTGTAAATGACAAGAGTTTTGTGTGACATGTAAGAGAAGTTGCCTACCATACATAGTATATATTAGCGTGTCATTTTGGAGAAATTTCGGAGAAATCCAAAGTTTTTGTTAATTCACGACAAAATCTAGCTTTCTATAATAATGAACAGCAATATAAATATTATTGCAATGATATATAAATTGTAAAAAGTGTTAAACTGGTTGTTTTTAAGCGATTGGATTGAATTTAAACGCAGTTTTCCGAATTGAAAACTCATTTATTTTACATTGCAAGTGGCTTTTGTTATTTTTCTACTTAATAAGTATGTTTTAAACATTTTGACTTCATGTTTCATGTTCTTGTAAAAATGTAACTGATTAGATGATTGTTTTCTAACCGCACGAGTAAATTTACAAAGAGCAAACTTTAAACTAATTAAATTGACGCTTAATGAATGTGTGAGCATATTTTGCATAAATTAAAATTT
>JAODGC010000007.1:7566312-7637956 GCA_027574925.1 Ecitoglossa quadriceps
CGATCATTTGGGTGCTAGCAAAACAGTAGATTTATGGCTGCAGAATCGTAACACCGACAATTCTTATGCTCAATTTAAACAGGATAATAGCACAAGTTAATTAACCGAACAAAATAGACCAAGATTAAAAAGGAGGAAGCCAATTTGAACGAGCAAAGCATGAGTTATGACTGGGCATAGATTGCAAGAATCAACTGAATACCCAACCATTTTAGAGGGAAAAATATTATACCAATAGGTGCTATATTTTTTACTATGGTGTAGTGGTTAAATTTAATAATTTTTATACGAAAATTTATTGAAACGCAGAGAACTTTTGCATTATAGCCAATTGATGAAGCGAATTTTACGATGTACATACCACCACAATGGCGTTCATGCAATACTGATGGTTTGTAGTTATCATGTGGCGCAGTCGTTTTTCAGTCATTAGTTGCAGGTGGTAATTGAAACAAGATGCAAATATTTAAAAATCTTTTAAGTGAGTTTTAAACTGGTGCTGCTTATTACAATAGGGATTACATTTAAATCCAAGCTAAATTATACAATTTTACAGCCTTGTTGTTTTTCTAGGTGGCTATTATGAAGTTTTTACATATTTTGCTCATTATATTTTGGAAAGTAAGGTTATTGTTGTATTTTTATACCTCATCTATTGCAAGAAAAATAATGTACTTGATTGATTGTGTAAAAACAAGTTTTGTTTCAATTTGTTTGGGGCTAAATTATTGAATACCTATAATACAAAGTGCTTAGGACTCACTTTTAATAAAGTTTATATTTAAGCAAATCATTTTCTATATTTTATCATATATAAATTCTTCTATATGCCTAATTTTAATTTTCTTGTGTATCACATCATAATTTTTGTACACGCAGATAAAAGTCAAAAAGTATTGATACATACCTGACAATCGTTACAATTCCATAATATCTACTTATAGTGTCGCGTATGGAAAATTGCTGTTAATGACATATTCATTTGCAGTTCTTGTTGACTGCATATTGTAGCAGTTATTTATCAGGATCAATGGGTCAGTGCATTTTGGAAGAATGCAATCAGAATGTATATACAAATGCATTTGTTTAAATTAATGAATACTTATTTTGTTTTGAAGCTTTCGATTATGGTAATTTCAAACTGGCTTGGACGTCAAAATTCAATGAAAACGTGCACATTACGTGAAATGAAGGATTTGAACTCTAAATTAATGTTGTTTACTATTTCCTATTAATTTTACTGGAATACACAGATTCTTTGACAAATTATTGATGAGTTTCAATTTACGCAACAACACAATATTTCAAGTTTGATGTGCATTACGCAAAAACAAACAAATTGATAGTTATGCTTATTTCCTGTAAATGTGTTTCTCTAAATATTATTCCATGAAAGTAAAATATGAACAATCATGTTAAAGGTTTGGTATTATTGAAATTTTGTGCAAAAATAAATCATGGTCAATTGTATAAAGGACGTATTTATATGGAGAACATTTTCTTCTTATTTCACACCGTTCTAAGTGGCCAATGATATTTAGTGATACAGAATTTACAATTAAGTTTTAATATAAATAATGTAAAAATACATTGTAATATGCGTTTGTAAAAGAAATATAAAAAACCGCAATAATGCCTTACAATTTAAAATTGGAACATATCTAACTCTATTTACCTTATCAGTTTTGTAAATATTTCTGCATAAAAATAATATTTACTTTAAAGTTTTAACAATTAATATTTTTTTATTAAAAATAGATAATGTGACTGATGTTCGCTAAATTGTAAGCTTTAACCAGGACTGCGTGTGACGAGGTGGCCGAGTGGTTAAGGCGTTGGACTGCTAATCCAATGGGCTCTGCCCGCGTGGGTTCGAATCCCATCCTCGTCGGCTCCTCTTTTGTGTTTGACGTGTACTATTTTGTGTTTTGATTTAATTTTGAAAATGTTCACATCAACATAAATAACCTAAGTGCTTCATAATTCTATCCGGCCTTTGTGCATTCTAGAAATTCTTGTCTCTTCTTGCCTTCTTGATTACAAATATAATTCTTATAATAAAACTCTCCAAATAAAGCAGTCAAAATACAAACTTGTGGCAGAGTAATAACACAAACACTTATTGGCATAGAGCAAGACCTCTGAAGTAATGGCAAAAAGAACAGGAACGTGTAGAGTGCGAATTGCATCAATTGCAATCGAGTAATGTGCTTTTTCCACGTTTTACTACTCTGCAAAGACTTATCAATAACTGACAATAGGTAGTAACCGTACATGACAATATGTACGAAAGAATTAACAAGTCCAACGTAGGTAAATTGACCTCCTGGATAGAATTTGACCACCCACCAGCAATAAGCTACCAAGAGGGAGTGATGGTAAACATGGAGGAATGTTAGTTGTCTCTTATTCTTTTTCAAGACAAAGAATACCTTTAAACCAAAAAGAATCACAAAGACAATATGGCGGATTTAGTTAAAATGGCGTCTTACCGTATCCCACAAATCAGTTATTTTGGTCAAATAATAAATGTAGCAGGTGAAAGGAACTTTTGTTTTATTATCTCTAGGGTTTACTTCTTCACAGAAGATGTTACCGTACCAACAACCTGGAAAGAACTGCAAAAGATAACGTTAAATTATGTTTAGGTTGAGATTAAAAGCTTCTACTTACGTTTAGAACTAAATATGAACACAGGACTACTTGAAAAGCATTGTAAATAATAAGAATTGTATCAATGTTGAATGGTTTGCGGTCTTTCATGTATTTTGGCCCAAAATGGCAAACAAATAGAAGGTACGATATCACTATTGTCGCTGCAGAGATTGGGGAATTGACCATTGGTAAATCTTTTGTTCTAGGATCTACCAAATTAAATTTTATTTAGTAACAATACAATAATAATCAATAAAAAATTACCTGCTAAATCATTAATTAGATAAAAATAACCTTTGTATGCTGCCTTTAATAGTAACGCCATATTGAGAGAGTTTCACTTAATATCAATTTAACTCTACTCAAAGTTAAGAACTAACAAAACAAGAATGTATTTAATTTATATATTGCTATTTTTAGCACTAAACAGTTAACAGTTAGTAATGGGTCAATAGAATGTCCGGTCTAACAGTATATATTCAAATTTTGATTCCGTTTGTATTTAAATTACTTCCTATCAATATGGATTACTTTTTCAATTATTTATTAACTCCATTTGAATGTTTTACTTCCGAGTCAGTTGTTTTAGGTGGCCTTTTTTTAATGTAAGCCGTATAGTAAAAATTAACAAACATTCCAGTAATGACCAGCAACTGAGGGAATAATACCACCGTAATTGTTTTAGGGAATTTACAATTAAAGTTCAGGAGTGGTAAGAAGATCCAAATGGCAATGGCCCCAAATTGGATGAGCTGAAGTTCGGTGATGTGCTTTTTCCACCAGATACACTTCTTGAATTCTTTGTTGTAGGATGTTAGTAAGTAGTAGAAGTACATGACGACATGGACGAAAGAGTTGATCGTACCAATAAAGATTACTTGTCCTCCGGCGATGTATTTGACTGTCAACCAGGTGTATGCAACCATGCTACCATGGTGGTAGACGTGGAGCACAGAGATTTGGTTGTTTTTCTTACGTAGCACAAAGAAAACCTTGCGAAAAAATAAAGAGAAATTGTGTTTTTAGTAGCACATAATTAAAGTTAATTAATATTAGCTTTTGGTTATTTTCGTGTTAATAGATCAGTGCCAACAGTACATTCATTCTTACCGTGTCTAGGAGATCAATAATTTTGGTCCAATAATAAACATAAGCTAATTCTGCAATCGGCAGTGATTCTGGGGAATAATCAATTTCATAGCAGGTCAAAGATCCATTGTAAGTGTATTTTACCAACTAGAAAATTAAAATGATTTAGTTATCACGATTATCTCGTTTTTCTTTTGAAATACAAGTAACTTACACCAATTCCAGTGTACAAACACAATAAAACTTGTGTGGTATTGTATACTATTAATATCTTATTAATATTAAAAGGTTTCCTGCTTTTCATATAATTTGGCCCAATTTCAAACACAAGCAAAAGATAACAAACCACCAAAAATATAATAGGGATAGGTGAATTAATTAAAAACCAACGTGCTGTTCTGGTATCTAAAAAGACAACATATATATCAATTTAAAATCTCAAATTGTTTTCGAATTACCCCTCATATCTTGGATCCAATACGAATATTGATCTGACATTGTTTTAAGAAGTAGGGCCATGTTGATAAATTTTTGGATTTACTTCAGCTGTACCGCATTGCAGCCAAAGATGTGTCAGTAACTGATGGTTGTTGCAAAACGCACAAACTTACGAACTTGCAACGGTTTGTTGCCAAATTGTTTATGCGTTGGAGTACAATGAGCAATGCAATGTAAAAGGTCGTAAATTGAATATCAATGGGAGGAAATATGTTTATTACTTTCAAAAAAGTGATATTGTTTGGTTTTGAAGGTGCCTTTAATAAATAACGCAATACATAGTTTTAGGGCAGGAAACGCGAGATTCAATAATAAAATAGGTAATACGGAAAGAAACTTAATCAATTCAAGTTCTCCATTATAATTCGAATTTTTTCATAACTTCGCTTGCAAAGTATTTTAATTGGACAAAAAACAAAATTAATTCTGAATTTAAGACATCCATACAAATAATAAGCAAAGTTTTAAACACAGTGAATATTAGATACTTTGTGATTAAAATCTGCAGAGCACTTAATTTATTACATTGCTTCCATGTTTCATACCGTGAATCATACCAATATTGAAAGTTATCAACTCATAATTAATCTTGTGTGCATTTAGTTGTCCGTCACCTTTGGCAACTTTTTCCAAGTACCCTTGAGGTAACTTTTATAATAAAAGTCCCCAAACATTGTAATCATAACCATCATCTGCGGAACAATAAGAATCAACAATGTTTTGGGGAATGCACAATCCGTGAACAACTTTGGCAAGTAAATGCAGAGTAATGTAAAGAATTGCAACTGAAACCAATGTACTAAGTCATACAAACAAATTAAACCAAAGATAGTCTTATTCTAAGAAAATTGCTTGTGCTTACAAGTTGCAATTGTGTAATATACTTCTTCAATCTTAGAATGGTGTCTTTCATTTCCGGCTTCCACGCAGCAATCAAATAATAACTATACATAACCACATGCACAACGGAATTGATGTAACCTAAAAAGACTGCTTCGCCACCTGGAATATACTTAATTCCAATCCACCCTGCAAAAAGCATACCGACATGGTGGTACACATGTAAGAATGTCACTTGGTGGAATTTCTTTCTTAGCACAAAGAACACCGTGTCCAGTAGGTCCATTAGCTTCACCATGTAGTAGAACCAGGTGAGCTTGGTAAGGTTTAAGGCATGTGAATCATTGGAATAATCCACTGGGGAGCATTTTATGTCAAGTGTATGTAAACTGAAGCTACCCTAAAAAATAACTATCATCCCCCTCCCTAATTTTAAGTGTGGCAAATGCATTATAGTTACCTCAATTACAATATAAACATTTAATACAATTTGTATCAAGTTGTAGATTACTAAAACTCTGCGTAATTCTAATGGTTCCCTTTTCTCCATGTAATTTGGAAGGAATTCTTTGACTGTCAATAGGTACATTATAACTATAAAGGCAATTGGCATAGGTGAATGGACTAAGAACCAATCTGCTGTCCTAGGATCTATAAATTTAATTAATGACTATATTTATTTGGTTTACTTATTACAGTTACCTTTTAAATCATCCCTTGCGTATATATAAGATTCGTATGCTGTTTTCAGTATCAAAGCCATTTTGATGGTGATGTAGGGAGGTGCTGTAATTGCGGTACAATGTCGATTAGAGTTTATCGCTTCCAGCAACTGCAAGCATTTTTAACAGTCGGTTGGAAGTCGAAGTTGAGGGTCTTAGATTGACTATTCATGAGAAAAAATGAGAATTGTTTGAACACAATTTTAGAATTGATGTTACATTGTCTATTGTTGTAGCAATTTTGTTTTATTTCAAGGTTTTCCATCACTTAATTCAGCTTTGGTTTTTAATTAGCAGTACACGTTCTTAAACTTTGCAATATAATAATAAATTGATAGTAATTAAATATTATAATTTATCGGTAACTGGAGAGTGCAAATTAAATATATTTGTTTGAAATTGTTTTTGTAGATTGCAGTTATTTTTCTCGAATATTGTGATTTATTAGTAAAGATGACGCTAGTTGAATGCATAGAGAAAATGGAACGTTTATAAACCACAATAAATAAGATAAGTTAATAATGTTAGAAACTAAAATTTGCGTTAACTTAATTTATAAATAAATTTATTAGTACAATCAGCAATTAGGAATTTTTATGTTACAATATACCTCGCTTATAGCGCCCTGTAGTGGTGACTTTACAGAGTTACTCATCCTTTGGTACGAAACCTGTTTTACCACTTTCAAGCCCATAACATAACTGGTGCTACAGAACGCGGTATTCAGTCCATTCTAAACAGGCGCTGTACAGCACATATCGGCTGGTCACGCCAGCCAGACGTCTATTTTGTTGTTGTTCGCGCGTGTGTTCGGCTCGCATACGGTGGTGCCTCTTCCGCGCTTCCTCAATCGAGCGAGAAGAACCTCGAAGCGCCGACGACCTAAAGCGTCGCGCATATATCGCCCGTATTCCACGTCGATTTATCAATTCGTCGTGCATTGCCAGGGTTGCATCGGGGTGTAAGCATCGTCAACCGGCGGGACAAAAACAAGTCGACCGCAAATACTGCAGCACAGTGCAACAAAGCGGCAAGTGCACAGTGAACCATTTTGCGATCGGTGTGACTCAAGCAAGTGCACCAAGTGAGCCACATAGTGGGTCGGAAGCGAGGAACTGATGAACCCAGCGACGGTTTTGTGGTCAAATCGGTCTGGGTACGAAAAGCGGCGCGTCGGCACGTCTAGATTGTTGTGCGGGAAGGAACGCGCTGCGGTGCAGTGCCCTTTGTGGCCTTTTATGGCCTTACTGTGATTACATTTCGTCGGGGAGTGAGTTTCTAGTTTTATGAGAGCTTTCGAAGTCGTGGACGGAAGTTGCTAAGAAACAAATAAACACGTAGTGCCGCAGTGAAGGGAAGACACGAGCAGTTGGATAGTAGACGAATTTAATTCGTTTTTTGTGTGGCAATTCACGTGGGAATTAACGTTTTCCAGGATGCGCGCAAGTTGTCTCCTCAGTGCACGGGAATAGATATGATTAATGCATTGGTGAGTGGGTAAATCTTGCACAACCACTGTAAATACAAAGAATGAAAATAAAAGGCTTAGGGTTGGACTCACTATAATCTCACCTACATCTAGAGGGTTACACTGAAGATTTATATAGTTGCTGGGCAACCACTTTCAATTCATTCATTTCAGGGCTGAACTGCCCCTTTGTCAAGTTGAAATCAATTTCGTGGGAACGTTGAAAAACGTACATAATCATCATTACGTGTTTGATATGTCCATTACCTTGTAGCTTGCAGCATGGAGAAAACAAACCGGAATCAACGCCACTGCGCTGTTATTCCAAGCAAAACAAATGAACCTCGAATAAATAGGTGGAAATTAAGCAGCGATACAAATAAAAGATTCAACAGTCAGCCAACTCCTTTCATCTTTATTATTTCATTACTTGCGAAGAAACAAGTTAAACAAATAGAGAACTCGAAGTACTAGTGTATTCCTCCTAAGTTAAAATTAACTTTGAGTTCAATTCCCATTTGAATATGCATATTACACACTTGTTCACGCTATTAAAGCAATGTTGACGTGTGTTGCTTCTGTTTTTAATGTCAGCTAAATGTACTCAGTCAACGTTTCTGGAGAGCAGCTAAACAATTACCCGCAATTGCATAAACCGCAAGCTGGATACAATTTCATTTTAATATCTGCATTCGTAGGCATATAACCAGGCTTGTCGCGTTGTGCACTTGTAAAAAGAGCACAAGACACAAGTTGGGAAGTCTAAAGGATAGATAGACTGAGGTGCTGCGAATGCGAAGATTCTGAATGAATGTGCGTCACGTCCATTGGTTTTGTTGCATCGGTGCATATTTGGACTGGATGACATTTTATGTCAGTGCACGTGCAATGCGACGCACCTGACATCTTTATCGATGAGCATCTTGTTAATAAAAGATGTGAATAGTGACAGAGAAATTTGCCGTTGGGAAACATGTGATAAAAGTTGTGGAATGTGGATACTACATAATTTAGCGTTTTTCATTGATGTTTGTTAGATAAAAATTTGTGTTTAACACTTTTTGGGTATTATTTGTAATCGATCTCTATTAGTACTACCCAATTCCTGCCGACAACTGTATCTTTTAAGAATACGCAACGCCTAATTTAAGAAACAAGAGGATGAAAGATATTGATCAACTCAACAATTATCGGTAGGCACTATAAATAATTTCTTTACAGTTCAACTGAAAAGTTTGATGGAGTTGCTTTCTATGATTGCGTTTCAATCGATTTATTGAATGAAAGGATAATAACATGATCATTGAAAATCATTTGCTCAATCAATATGTGTTTGTTACTCTAGTATCACAGGCTTTCAAAACGTAAGAATAAAATAAATGGTACACCTCCAGCTTTTAATTGAATTTGACAAATGGCCTTGTCTTTTAATAAAAGAAATATTCTTAAAGTGGTTTCTAACGGTGGTGCATCAGAGTACACTATTTTCTCCACACTATAGTTCGCTGAAATTGCTTTTTATTACTGCGGACGGTACTGTTTTAGTCTTTTTAGTATCATTTTTCTTTCTTTTATGGCATGTTCTAAAGCCTTTAGTGTTTTTTTCTGAAATATAAGCAGAATATTACTACAATATAGTTAAATTGACCTTGTTCGGATGAGGCTTGAATTGGAACATCGTAACAAACATCATAAACCAGATTACACCATACTTTTTACGATTATGATCAGCGGAAAGTCCTCAATTGTCACATTTATAGTTTCACGACTGTCCAGCTCACTCCTTTCGACAGAGTTTTAATCCGCTGACAACAAAAGAAAATTTGTAATTCCCCTGATGCTATAACGACCGCCACACGTGGATATCGTGGAAAGACATAAAGAACTGCACCGTATCTCCGGTACTGCGTTATTTATTTCCACAATGATCCTTTCGGCTCCCGTTCCACAAGCTGGAAATACAGACTACCAACAACTGATGCTGTTTAGGAAACCTCAAACAAGAGCGCCGCGTCGCTATTTTTACTTTATATTTGTACGTGTTTTTTTCTGGTTTATTTTTTCATCATTCTAGTTGGGACCGTGTCGAAATTACTTTTGACGCTGCCAGGTCGTATCAAGATTAACCGGGCGAAGTTTGGACTGATTTCCCTGACACTGAAAGTCAAAGTCAACCGCTGCATGGAATGAGGAGAAGTTTGATATTAAAATTGGTGATTCCTTAGTTAGTACTTCAATATTGTCTTCTTAAAGGTTTAGCTGATAGGTTAAAAGCAATTACTAACTTTATGGTGCATTTACGAGACCATTGATTTCCCTGTCATCCATCTTAAAGTTATTTTAGGATGTTATGATTTCAGCATTTTACTGTTTGAGCTGAAAGATCTAAATATGTATAATCATGACCCAGTAGCAAAGAAGTATTCTAGGAGAAGCTTTTGGGGGATGTGATAAAAGTAGTCCTGGCATGAGAAAGTGGGCAGAGTGTTGGATAAAATGGAAAATCAATAGTTTTTCGTGATTTTATTTGCAACATGCTAGCGTTAAGGTATCCAGTGGACTTTAGTTTTCTTTTTTTGTTAACGTTGACGCACTGGTTAAGACAGTTAAGCGGTATGGAGTGACACAATTTAATAAAACGTAATTTACGAGCACGAACGCGACAAATTAATGCAGCGAGTGTATAAAGCACATTGTAATTGTGGCGGGTCTTTTATTAGAGGCGCTTCATATTTGTGTTTCATCCGAAAAGAGAATGGTTATTATTTGGGGCCTACATCTAGCAGTATTAATTAAATATCTTTAGCGATGAAAGTTTTGTTTACTTCAATTGTCAAAGAGACTATCTACAATGCAATTTTTATACATTTGTCAGTTGTCAGACTTGCGTACAGAATGGAAACTGGTTATAGAGATGTTGCGAAGTGTAACATTATGTGTACCAAGTACGACAACCAGCGTCAATAATTTAACGAGTTAACAACTCGGCGATCGACACAAAAAAAGTGTAGATTAATTTTACCGTAAGCAATGTGTTTAACATGATAATTTACTTCTTAAACAAATCATTTAACAAGAAGTGATTTTCTCGAGATATTCACATGATAAATCACGGACTGTTGAGAATAATTTGTGGTAATTTACACATTGATCACTCTTAAGTTGCCTTAAGTTACGTGTGCTAGGAGTGAAACAAGTTGTCGTATCTGGAGGTGTCTGAGTGTTGTGCACACCGTCAGTCAACATTGAGTAGTTGTTCTAGCCGTCTATTTATAATAGACTGAGTTGTACATGTTGGCTATGTGTCTAGCATAAAGAAGGAATGAGGTTAATCATTTTATTTTCCTTCCGAGAAAATTCCCCACAGTGAAGCCGCCGCTTTGCTCGTTTGTTGTAGACGGGTAAAACTGAGATTAAATGCCTTTAATTGTGATTCCTTGAATTTTCTGCTTATCTGGTTTTACAAGCAGGAGTCATTGGGAACATGCTGTCATTTTCTATAATTGCACATAATTGATTACGGGGACAAATTTGTCTTAATAGGTCCTTGTTTTTCAAATAGTTTGAAACATTCTTATGGAATTTCTATTGTGAGAAGCAAATTATGATTTCAATCAATGAAAGTTTAGCTGAGCGACACATTAATCTAGTCATCAGTGATGGTGATTTATGAGAGTTGAAGTTGTTTTCAGAAGTTCCAAACTTTTTATTCGTCTATGATTACAATCATCACTCATTTTCCTCTATTTTCCTTTGTTCCTTTCTGGAATCGTGACCTTCCTACGTGTTGGCGTTTAAATTTTACATTCACAAGCCCTCTTTTTTGCTCAACGATTTACAACTAGATTTACAGAGTTCATTATCCTCTATTCTGAATGCCACCCCTATATCAGTGTTAAAATAGCAGGCGAACCTAAATATGCGTATTTCTTTTTTCTATGAAGGATTTTCTTTGAGGATTTCTTTCTTTATTAGTGTTATTCATTTTTCCTCCATCTCTAGTCGACAATTCATACAATCCCACAAATTGTCAACTGCTTTCAATTTCTCAGTGTCAAGTTGAATGCGCTGTGGAAATAGCGGATTGCATAAAAAGCAACCTCAGGTTGTGTTTACGCAAGAGTTCCAGGACCTTTCCCAGCAAACATTTCTCCTTTCTTCTGGTGTGTGTTTTGCTTTTTCTTTATAGAGCTGCAGATGGTGCAGGAACCTTAACAATCAGGAACCTGAAGGAGAAATCATCACTACACAAAGAAGAGCAAAGAAAACCACTCTTGCTGTTTGGACTTAATATTAACCTCATGGAGAACTTTTTCCCCTCCGGATTTTTATCATTGTACTGCACAACGTTTACTCGCCGTGGTTGTTTTATTTCCAGATATGACATGGTGGATAAATCCTAAGCTATCTGGATCTGCAGACTTTTGTACAGCATCATAACTAATACAACAGTCGCACTGCCTTATTTACGTGAATCATGCATCACATCTAGGTATGGGTGCAGTTGCTGTAAGAGTTGAGAAGAAGAGTTCGTGATGTCTTTTTAATGCCCTGGGACTGTGATGCGGCGTGCTGATATCAGATGTACACGAGTTATACGCGCGAAGATTTCCAGCATGTCTGTATTACCTAGGTGATATGTGCGTGTATCCATCTTTCAGCTCCAAAGCTATCCTGGAATAGAGGAAGGAGGAGATGCTTGCGTGGTTTTCTGCTGCGCTTCGTTTGCTCTGCGAGGTATTATGGTGCGCATTTCGATATCACTGGAGCGTTGAGGTTGTGGGAAAATGGAGGTGTTCAAGTTCTAGGTCTTGTCTAGCTATGGATCAGTGTTGTTTGTGGAGAATGTGCAGAGTTGAGGCTTTCCTTGATGAGCAGATAGACAGAGTAATCGTAGGTATGTAGATAATCTTTGTACTCCCTTGATTGTCATTTTTTTCTGTTGAGGAAAGGAGAATGAAATGTTTAGCAATTGTTATTTGGACTTATTAAAGTTGAAAAAAATTAATTAATTTGATGTCATTTGTATAAATTTTCCGCAATTTTAATTAAGTTTCATAAAACATACAACAGCCTTTATAAACTACGTATTATGGAAATATATCATATTTTCTCCGCAAATATGAGATTCTACCGTTCCTAAAGTTTAGTCTACAACGAGGATGCCCAGAAACTAGTTGTACAACAACAAAACCAACAAGTATCCAACGTTTAATTAGCACAACATTAGTTTTCCGCTCATGACTCCGCACTATCTGAGTTTAAGGTTAATTGCGGACTCCAGGGTACAGTGGGCCTTTACCAAAAGTTCAGGGCAATCAATTTCACTTCTTACCCAATACACCCCAGAAAGTAAAACATATTATGAACTAACATAACACAAAATGTAAACATTTTTCACCTACATTGTTTAACCTTCCTTTTGAATTTTCTATGAAAGTAGAATTTATTTACAATATGTTGTGGTATTATAAAATATACACATATTGTCTTATCTGCGAAACGCCTCGTGGTGCACTAACTCTCTGTTGCAATGTAAATGAGTTTTTTACGGGCACAGATACACCTGGTTTGCGCGAAGATTTATAGCGTTCGCGCAAGAGGGCTGTAAATTTCCCTGGTTTCCAATACTTTTTGGATTTAGATTCTGTAGCTGCACAGCAATACCGGGCAATGAACGCTTACGGTAAAAAAGCCAATGTCATGAAGAATAAAACATGCCATTTAATGTAACAAAGTAGTTAATATTTAATTAGACTTGAATTGTAAGATCTTGATATCACTTAGTGTTGAAGCTGTAGAAATTGTTGATTAGAGATTTGCTTTTTGCCGCGAGAGAATGTAATTTTAATGTCTGAATATATTATTTTAATTATTATGGTTGCTTGGTGATTACTATTCGAAACAGGAGTGTTATTGATAGAAATATGGTGTTGGTAGTAAAATTTATAGGTTGGTGTGATGCAAGATTGATGATTGATAATGTCAAAGTTTTTTATAATCAATTATATTGTCGGGTGTTTCATTGCCATCCTATTTTAGTTTGTGCTAAAGTCCTAAGAAAAGGAATAGGTGAAGCAAGGAATTTTTATTTGACGTACTATTTTTTTTTTGGAACTCTCTGTTTCTCTGATGGTCTTAAGTACAAAAATTTACAAAAGTTTTCTTTTCTACCTAGAAATTGTTTGTGAATAAGAGCTTAGTAATAAATCATTATCATGTAAACTTAATATGGTTAAAGTTTGAAACCTAGAAATTAGAAAAAAAGAAAATTAAATAAAAAGCTATTCAGGTTTTTCTAGTACTTTCAAAATGTATTTAACTTTACTTAATTACACTAAATTAACTTCGAAATATCGCTTTACGTTTGTTAATGTAACATTAAAATTGATATTTGCTCAACGATTTGATGCTATGTACGTAATTGATTGAAACTCAGCCTTCAATCAATTACCAATCTGCAACAGTACTCATCAGCTGAGCTAACTATAATATATTTGATGCAGGCATTCATGTTCAGTAAATGCATTCAGAATCTCTCAGATTCCCGCTTCAGATGTGATGATCAATATCATCAACGCTAATGAAGGACAAACAAGCTGTGCCTGATATACTACTATAATACTACTATACTACTATAATAATATGCCACAACATGATACAAACTTGTATTATGTCTATACCCGAAAGGAAATCTAAGGATCAATATATTTACAGGTTTGGATTTGTAATATTGTGCAAGAATTTGTTGTGAATTTGCAGATTCTCTAACAATGCGGCGTAGTAATGGTCGCATACATAAATCATTCGTCCATAAAGGAATTGTTTGCAATACGTCCATATCGAATTGTATGATATTCGGAATAATCGAAACGCACAAATCATCAGCAGAATTGAATTTCAATGGAGAGTGTCAATCAATTGTATGCAGTGGTGTGAGTGTGGTGGATTTTAATTGAATTCGATAATGCACTAATGCAATGTGAGAAGTTGTCCACAGCAAGTACTTATACATGTTTGCCAGATAATTACATCAATGTGTGGATTTTATCTATTTACTGTTACAAATTACAACTTTAATTGGTGTAACATTAAATTTATTACTCGGTAAAAGTCAATTATTTTTATGGCAGGTAGTTTTGCTATTGTTTTGTTAAGAAAATAACACATTTTTAGTTACTTTGGCTTCGTTGTTTTTGCACAATATTGGAAAACAAGCAGTAGTTCTACAGCACAGGATATCAATAATACGTGTAGAAATGCATTTTCCATAAATATTGTTTGATGTTAGTATTGTCAGAAGAATGTTTATATCTCGCTTTAAAAAAATCAAGAAAAAGGACTTTAGCGAGGAATTATCTTTTTTGCGTTTTTAATAAATTAGAAAATGGTTACATGGACGATATATGACACAATCACCTAATATATGAAATTCATCAAAATAGCATAGTGAAATATTATTAAAACAATATAATTTCAAAATACTAGCAATCTGCGATAAATAATTATTCGTATTTAAAGTCTCCTCATTTATTAAAGACTCCTCATTTGTGTTTCGTTGTACACTGATTGATATTAATAGATTATCTCATGAGTAATTACAAAGTGACAAGTTTGATACACTCAACTCAAGTTATTTCTTCTTGTGTTGTTGAAGATTTGTTGATTTACTGTTGACACTGCGTACGTTCTGTTTGCCACGAAAAAGGGAATAAAATGAATCAGGCGTAGTAGGCCAGCAAGCCGTGATAATACGCTGATAAGCTGAGGAAAATAGGCGCAAATGCACGATAATAATTTAACTGTGGCGCGCATTGTAATCATGAGCGCAATAATACTCGCGTACTCGTTTTCTGTCGCTTACAACAAATTGTAATCAACTCCTTCTGTAAACATTCCGCTTTTTTCATCGAGTGAAGTATAAGCCTACATTGGCAATTTCCACTGCCTATATGCGATTAATTTATATTGTAACTTAAAAGTTATTGCATTGGTTGATACATTGTCATTAATGTGATGTTAAAGAATTTATTGTTAGGTAATGATGCCAATGGCCGGGTTTTATCTGTGGCATAAAAGAAGCTTATAACATTTATACAATGAATTTTAATGCGAATGAAATATGTTTTTCTTGCATGCGCAGGAATGGATATGATGGTGTGGTATAATTTTTGTAATTGGATTTGATTTATAGCCAAGTTCATTATTTAAAGCCAGGGAAAGTGAATTAAAATGTTGGAAGTTGATTAGTGGAGGGATATATTTAATTTTCAGCGGTTTGCTTATTTGATAGTTATTTGAAATAAAATAAAAGTAACAAATTCAATCTTTGTATTAAATATTGATTTATTGTGATTTATATGGGAAACTACAACTGGAGCGCGTGTTTTATAAGACTATTGATTACAAATATTTGTTTAAGAATTGAACCGAAATATACGTCACTTTATGTGCGAAGTTGCGCATGCGCCAATTTGAATTTCCCGCGCTCAATTTATTAGTTCTATATTGATTGGAAATTCTGTTTCACATTAAAACCATTCAAAGCACTTATGAAAACAAATATATTGCTATAGATAAATATTTCTTTATTCAGTAAACTAGGGATAACTAGTTACAAGGCAAACACTGTTTGCTTAAAATGCATTTCTTTTACTTTTAAACAAAAAAATGCAATCCATGACGCTTATTTATTCCACCATAAAGATATTTAAATCATAACAACATCTATTAATAATAATATGATTAGTATTATCTTTGAAAGTGTCCAATGTTTGCTTATCCAAAATTGTTTGTTATTGGATTTGTAATAATTTGTTCTAATCAACTTTACTCTTCAGCTTTTGTCTTAATAAAAGACTATAACAGTCGCGATACAATCCACAATGTTAATTTGTATTTATTTATTTATTCAAGTATTGCTTGTCTTTACAGATGTGTCAAGGTTCGATAGAATTTTGACGTAGGCTCCAAAGTGCTGAGCCCTATGACATTTGCAAGTTGCTACTTAACGCGTAATGACTACTAATTAGATTGTAAGATAATTAGTTGTAGGAATATTACCTTGTAATGGGATTTTAAATATGTTTGGAATAGAAATGTCACTGAAATGAATATAATTAATGGGAATCAGCAAATGATGTTATGCACGACTGGTTCAACATTAATTCTCATTTATCTTTACGACTCAACCAGTTGCGGATATCAAATTGTGCCAAATTTGATTCGTTTCTCAAAACAAAATTCAAACTCCACTCATTGCGTCGAAATAAATTGGTGTTTGGTGTGGCGCAATCAGATAATAGCTAGCGCTTCTAATAGTTTCATGTCAGTTATAAATAACTCGACAAATTGGCGTGTCGCGCCTTTTAATTAACATTTACGCACTCGATGAGCATCATTGCTTTCTCGCCTAAGATCGATGCGCAAATATTGCTGCTATTTCAGTCACCCCAGCCGCATTACTTCAAAGCTAGAAATGCTCATCCTCTGCATTGCTGTGGCGCTGTAATTATTACTTATTGCGCATTGCCATTTTCGATCATTTGCAACGTCTTGCATCAATTCTCTCATCGCGCGCGCGCGCGCTTGGCGTTTATATGCAAATACGCTAAGCGTACTTACTTATTATGATCGTGCGGCGGCTGAATGTTGAGCGATTACCATGAGTTGTTTTTAGGTGTACTTGATAACAAACACCGACCGAATAGAAGGGTGTAATGGCTGCAAGGTTTAATCGCCTTGTACACGCTTTGTTTTTGTTGATTACAATATTTTCAGTGTAATTCCCGGTACTTAATATATTGCATAAGATATTTCAGTGCACGAGTTTTTGTTACCTGGTATTTATGTTTATGCACACGTCGTATATTGTAAACATGTGTGCAATGCTAACGAATTTTGGAATTTATTTTGCAAAGTATTATATTGATAAAGATAATTAATGTTGGTTAGGTGGTTACTTTGTGTTGTAAATGTTTATGCTACTGAACATAACATATTTAAATCATAAATATTATGTACTTATATTTAGTTAAAGTACCACACAACAAGTACTTGGTAAAAGTGATAACTATTGCAAGCTGCTATAATTTTTTTAATTTAATACCTCAATTAATAATTTCATGCATTCAAATGTAATTTTAGTTGCGATAGCAGAGATTTGTTTGTCGTGATATTTATGACACTGTGTTATGTTTTCTTGGCTTGTATTTTTATTCTTCTTACTTTATTTCATTTAATATATTCGTAATGGAGTAACTTACAGTTTCCACATGTTACCAAACTATTTCACACCTTGTTTCCAACGAGAATTCTCAAAATTCTAACTGGCTCTACTTATGACCTTCTATCCTTAAATTATCCTTTAAGAATATTCGTTATTCATTTAATATTGTATATAATTTGGAAGGCATTTTTTTTGTTATTATCTTTTAAACAATTTCGTTTCTTTTGCGATTTTTTGAAAAGTAATAATTTATTGCAAAAAGTTTTCATCCGAAAGCATTCACTAAATTCCGTGTTTGTTTCACAGTACGAATTGAAGACAGATGAAAAATTACTTAACGTTGGCACACAGTTCACTTCATATTGTCTATAAAACTGTCGCTTTTCAAGCGTTTTCCAACACTCAAACATTCATATCCTTTTTCATAAATTTATATTTAGTCTTTTTAACGGCTGACACCTTCAAAATTCCATCTACATTCTGGCAACTTGGAACAAAAATCACGTAAAACTTAAAATCTACACCGATGTAAATCCGTTCTTCATACTCTGTTTACTGCGGTATAAAATATGGAATATATCTACTGGATATAATACAAATTTAAATATGAATAAATATTCCAACCATGCTGTATGCCTCAATGTTATGGAGATTTATGTAAATTTAATACTTGTCAATTTTGATTTGTATGTTCTAGCCGTGATTTACAATATTTCAATTATATTTACGAGGCAACTGCTGAAAGATGCTTGGGAGCTATTTGCGTCATACAAGAAAGTATAATGAAACGTTAAATGAAACATACTTTTCATCTGTTTTGGTTCTTCTATTTGAGTTGTGTCTTGCTTGAAGGGGGAAGGTAATGGAATATGGAGTATGAAGGGAAACATTTGTGTTATTTTTGTTCTCAAGGAAAGTGCTTATTTTGAATTTGTCTTCAAATGTCATCAAATTAGGTAAGCAGGATATTGAGGTGGAAAGGGATGTCAATGAAGAAATATGTTTCTATATTCTTTACAATGTGTTTATTTTTCAGCATACGTAAATTTCGCTGATATACTAAAAATATTTAGGAAGAACAAAAAGGTATTTATAAAACTAGATTCATCTTGCTGGAAAGTTTTTTTGCATTTCAGTGTGCCTTCAGAGTAAATATTAGAATTGAAAAACATAACAATGCAATAAAATGTAAACGGATTAATTTCCTCCTTCTATTTTTGGTATAGTAATTTAAAATCCATTCCATTACTATTTTCTAATCTTGTTTATAACAGCAGAATCATTGCAACTTATATTTAGCCTACTGTATTTTCAGACTTGACCAATAATACACACTGCAATAATGAATAATATGAGCATTTCTATACAAAGCCATAAAGTGCACTATTTAAGCGCCATAATCTGCGAAGGCGTTTAACAGACGCAATTTCTGCACAATTCCGACGGCTTGCAAGTAAATTCCATGTGTTTTCGTGGAGTTTCCTGCTGCCGCTTTCGTCTTGGTACTGACTAGTAGACCCATGCGCTTGGTAATATGCAAGAATGTGCAAAAACATACGAGATACTTGAGTGCGCATTACACAATCATATTACCATATCAGACGGTTAATAGCTTCGCACACTGCAGGAAAGGTTATGACGCGGCGGCGGTGGCGAGAAGAGACCCATAATCGTATATAATCTAGCTAATCGGCGGCGACGTACGAGATGCTGATACAAGCATAAGGCGAATTATATGCGGATGGGAATAGCTTTTATCGTAGGGAGGACGTACTGGCTGTGGGAAATTGGGAATAGTGATGTGCAGGGCTAAGGAGGTTGTGGGAAAGGTGAGAAAATGGGGAATTTGGAAAATTAGACAACTAACTTGTTTGGGATCATTATAGGAAATTGTTTAGGTATTGATTGATTTTTATTAAGGTATCTGAGAACATGCAATTTTTATAGCAATATATTAAAAGAATATATTAAAGAATGCAGAAGAAAATTAGATGTTAAATTTATTAGGCGTTGGAAAAGCAGTGTTGTCGATTTGTTTATTTCTTTTTTTCATAACTCAAAAGAACAGCGTTTGAAAAGTTTCTATAGAATCAGAATTCAATTTAATAATTTAAATTATATTTACTGCCAAAGTTTCTACCAATTTCTCAAATTCTTAATTATATATTTTATTTATTTTTAGTTGCCAATTAAATTTAAAAACATTTCTACTTAGAGCTACTTAAATGTATACTCTCAGTCGCAAAGTATTTAACATCGTAGCAAAACTATAAATCTCAATTGTTGTCAATACAAGACGCAATCATTCAATCTAACTCGCATTTAATGTATTGTGTTTAAATAATAAATTCAACAATCGCGCAGTTATTTCAGAGCTTTATTCTAAACTCTATTCAATTATTATGTAATTATAGGCGAGGATTGCAGCCTGTGCCGCAGGCCATGGGAATAAGTTACTGTGTCAGCATACTAATGTACTTATTCCGATTACGAAAACAATGATTCTGCCCCTGGAACTAAATAAGCTGAGTGAAACATTTCACTTTTTGTTTATATACATCGACGACGCTCTACTGTGCAACCAAGGTTAAACATTTTAATAATATCTAGGTGTGGGTTATATTTGAAATTATATGCTGAACAATATTGGTGATGGATACGTTATTTGTTTGCAATGCTTCCTTTAATGTTTCTCTTAATAACCTGGAAAAGATATTTATTTGAATGATTGTGAAAGAATATTTTGATCTTGTGGGGTTTAAAACTAATTTTTGTTTTTTATTTCAAGAACAAATGCGGAAGAAAATGTATGAAACAAACCAAATCCAATTTAATTAAAAGGAATTAATTAAATTGGATTTATAATGCTTTTTGTGAATTAAGCAAGAATCATAAAGTTGAAATATTAGAGTAAATATTTGTTTTACTCAATGTGATTCCTCCCCAGTGGAATTTAATATAAATCCTTGGATATATATACTTGCATACGAATTAAACATCACATGCATTTCATGTGAATGTTGTGTTTTTCTAATTTGATGAATTTTTTTACACCATATTTTTTAAAATTGAATACTAATTTATTATATATTTTCAAAATATTTCTTCTTCATTCTCATGCTATTCACTCTCGCAACCTTATAATATTTCTCATATTACTTTATTCTCACAATCTGATTATATTACATTCTTCCCTTTCAATTCAAGTACATTTTAAGACATCTAAGGTTCCATGTAGGTTGGAATCTCTCTTTTCTCTTATTAATTAAACGTTTTCACATTTGCAAACGTGCTGGAATTATTCTCATTAATTACGATGGTTTGTGATTCTGCATTAATTAATAATACAATCGTAATATATGCGCGCATTGTATTTCATGTAGTGCTGAATTTGCTTCAATTTAGCAAATTGTTATTGGCAGGAATATGAAATAAAATTTGACGAAAGCATTATTTTTGAAGTGACATTAATATCAGTATAGAAATTTGAAAAATGTTGAAGAAGAAATCGTTGTAGAACATGAGGTTCGTTATAGAAGAGGCAATTATCTCAATTAGATTTATGATTGCAATTAGCGCTTATAATCGTTAGTTGAGCGCCTAATGAGAAAATAAGAAGATTGCAGGTCGTGCGAGGCGGTCGAAATGATGCAACGTGATAGAATAATGTTGGAAAATTGGATGGAAAAAATTGCTGGAGTATATAAGCGAGCAGATTGGAATTGTTTCGGGACGTGAGTTGCGTTTGCAGTCGCTAACGATCGTCGATCACGTCAAATGGAGAAGCAAAATGCCATAATACAGTTTTATCTAGTTAAATAGTGGGAAATCTAGTTAGAAACAGGAGGCTATTGCCAAGCCACTAGAGATGTTGAATTATACCTCAATTGAACAATAGGGCCATGTGTATTGAATATTGAAAATACGTTCATTTCCAGTGTGCCTAATTCATAGTCATTCCTAAATACATTACAAATTGCTTTTAAAGTTGAGAGTTAGATACTAAAAAATGTATCCATCGGTTGAAATTTTGCAACAAGCTTTATCTGCGCCATAGTATGTCACTTCAATCGCTCTTGGCGTCCCGGTAACGGTATGCATCAAGAGCAACGTGCTACAAGTGAGAACGCAAATACAACCATGTGCGTTCTCTTTCTTTCATTGCGCATTGACGAAGAAACCAGCGAAAACAAAATAACAGGAATGCGTTCTTAGCGTATTGTTAAAATAATTTATTTAGGTACGAAATTATTTACTGGAGATTAAATTGATATCCATTCTTTAGAGTTTTTAAGATGCAGAAAAGAATTTTTTTTAAGTTTAAAAAACAAAAACTGTTAAGGTAATTAAATACAACAAATACTATAATGATGCAAAGCAAATATTGACAATAGCTCTATGAAAATAAAAATATTATTACCTATTTAACAACTACGAGCTAGTTACCAACCTTCCATACCCTCAATGTGTGCCATAGTACACCGTTTTGCATAATTTGCACTAATTGTACTTTCATGCCTGTTCGTATAGCATTTTAGCATACGACAACATTGACACTGCAAACAAAATGGAAGTGCAATTGTATAGTGCGCACCTTGAAAAGAACATGAGCTCATGCTGTTTTGTACATCGACATATTGGAAGAGAAACTTTACTTTCAATCTGTTGATTTATTTATAGCTCTTTAGGAATATGGGCACAGCAGAAGCCACATTTAGCTACATTTTAGTTGGGTTTATTGGCTTATTAGGAATTAGGGTCGTATTGTTACAAGTGTGGTTTGAAGGTGTAGTGCGTGGGTAGACGGTGTGCACATTTCGAACACGCCTGAAATGTTACATTACTGGCAATATGACTAATTGAACGTGTGTTACACCGCACGTAGTGCTTTGATTTATTTTGTGGTTTTGTGAATTGATGATAATTTACGATTATTTTTCTTGCTAATATATGCACAATCCATGCCGAAATAAAAGGCTCTGGAATAAAATATTTTTACTGTTCTCCATAGAACAAGTAGATCTTTTTGCCGAGGAAATATGAATATTCAAGAATCGCTTTTTCCAAAAATTTCCAGGTTTGTTAAATTTGTGTCTCCAACTTATCCGATTTAGTATTTTCGACCGTGCATTGTTTTGCTTCTATTCCGGCAAAACTTTAGTAATTTCAAGTTAACTAAATGCGATAAGGTGCTTTTTATTTCTATTTACATGGGGCTGGGTGTTGTTTGTTAGTTTCCACAGGTGTTGTTTGAATGGCAAACTCATTGGCGGGCCTGCCGGGTTCGTAATTTACGCGCTTACTCACTCAATGCTAAACGAACCCTTCTGCTAGGCAAACCACCAGGGTGTCCGAAAATAAAGGAAAACGCTCAAGTAGTGCAATGTTTCACGGGACATGAAGATGATCGTAGAATGTGAAAATACAAAAGCATTTACCACAATGCACATTTCTATCAGTTTATTCAGTATCTCAATTTATTTTCTATTCGAATCAATGTTTATCTAATTTAATATAAGGAATTAAACTTCATACTTATACTGATAACGCAGTTGTATTATGCAAATATTAAATTTTGACGTCTTTTCTTTCTTTTCTATTCTTGATTTATGATTGTTGAAGGTGAAATAATGCAAATCTCCATAATCGCTATAAATTGCATTCCACTTACTAGAATTTTATCTGAAAGCAATTAATTTTGCTCCAGCTGTCTAAACATTTAAAGTTTGCGACTTGACGCACTTAAGGGCCAATTACTGACTGTATTGATCGTTGCATGAGCTTGCTATTATTATAAATATGACGAATGTAAAATGCGCTAATGTGCAAAGTTGTACGAGTATTTAATGTCACAATATGCAACGATAATAATGAATTATGTCCATGAAGGCCTATAATTCTCGAATAAACGATGAAAATCGACGTCTTTAGTAGTGCATGAATCCACGCGATCTTTCGTTTTGTCATCGCTGTTTTGTGTGACATCTGGAATATTAAAATATTTATAATACCCGATTTTGGTCATGACTTAACTCATGCCAAAACCAATGTTGATTTTGTCATGACTATTTATTATATTGACGATGTTTTTCGGATTTTGCACTGCATTGAAATATCAATACCCTAATGGATTTACGACACTTGAAAATGGTTTGTGTATTTGCAAAACGATTTTCTTGCGGCGAGTGTCAAAAATTCCTTTGCGAAACGCAAATATGCTTAGAGCACAAATGGAGTTCAAAGCGAATTTTGGTAATGCGATTGGAATTTGGATGAAGTATGAAGAGGATAAAGGTAATGTAGGAAGGAGGAATTGGCATATTGAAAAATAATTGAATTGGAGAAATGTCATAAATCGATGGAGAGTGAGAAATTCACTTAGTGGTAAAAAACAAGAAGAAGCGAATGTTAAGTGAATAACGAATACAATTTAAAAGTAATAAAAGAGAATTATCAAAATTCGATGGAAATGTAATATATAAAAAATAATATAGGTAGAAATTTTGTCAGCGCACAAAGACAGTAAACTTATCAGATCAAGGATTACTAGTTTTTCCAGGATGACATTGGATTATAGATTGTTTTTACTGTGTTTCCTTTAAGAAAATCCTTCATTTTATTTTTGATGTTTTATTTTGCTTCCGTCCTCATTCCTCTTTTTAGCTCTTCAGTCCTTGGTGATAATTTCTTTTTTCCAAAAGGTGTGTCCCTGTTAATTAAACTTTCTTGTAAACCATAATTGTTTATGGATTTTTCTTCTGCAATTTTAGAATACTTGTTCTTACTTTCACACACTATTATTTTTACTCCAATTTCTGCAAGTTGTAATTAAATTTATTTTTACTTTTAAGATTACCCTACGTTCATCGACATTGTCCGCCTCATTTGCTATGCTATATTGTACATTTTCCTCGAACGTCATCGCCGTATGCGGAATTTATTTTTAGCAAGCCGGCCACCTTCTAGCGCGCTGAATAACGCTGGCGAAAGGGTAAAATAATTAATATAGCACCGCTTAAATGAGAAAGAAATGTGAATAAAATATGAATTGCCAAAGCAAACTGTTCTTTCGACTTTGCTTTGGCTTGAATTAATGCAGCAAAATATTCTATGCAAATTTCGTTATTGTGTAGCTAGCTTACTTTATATTTTTGTATCTCAATTTACTTTAAATATAAACTGAAAATAAATTATTCCGTGAAAAATGCTGGTGCATTATTAATGGGGAAAAATACATTTGAGAGGGGCGAAGCTATATTTTTGCAAAAATGATACAAATTTAACTTACCAAGCAATTTGTTGCTCTTGAATATTTCAAATTCAATTCATGGAAATGTTAAGCTCACTTGTGATTTATCGCTACACGCATGAGTGCTCCCCGATTCCCGAACCATCCTCGACATACGCATGCAAAGTGCTTCTTCAACGTGCATGTAACACCCTTGAAACTTGCGTAACGACATCGTTCACCGTGAAAAGTGCGACTTTGACGAGGGACATGCGTAACGCAATTTCACATCCCTTCGTGGATAAATTCCGTGGATGGAAATGTATTACTTTGCTCATATTTTGGTAAAGCTCCTGATTTGGCGTCTGTTTTGTCCCTGCTTAAGGAATAATCAATTATGATTTGTGCGTAATTTATTATTTATTGTATTGGGGAATATGGATGAATTTAGTAGAATTGCGGCTGAATGTGGTAGAAATGAATCAAGCAGAGATAAACTTTAATCATTCAATAGTTAATTTCGCCAAATCATAAGTGTTTATTGCGTTGACTAGTTTCTCTGTCATATAACCCGGCGAAATTTATGATTTGCCAGTTTATTTTTTCTCATCCCAGCCATGGAAACGAATTTTCTTGAGAACATCTGAATGTTATGAATATTAACACTAACAATATTAAAAATTATCCCCAAAAGATACTTATGACACTTGGCCCATCGTATGCTTCTCACACGTGTGGTGAATGGTATATTTGTCTATAAATATACGTGATTTGTCCAGCAATAAAATAAATCGTAGGTTGCTAATATTCTGAAAATAGCAATCATCCAACTTTAATTACATTCACAAAATACTTTCTCTTCCTTATTCCAATGCAAATAAATTCGTTACACCCTAGTTAGCTTGTAGCTATGCGTTTATTATTTAGTAGCTTGACATGACTAAGCACACCGAACGAAACAAATTTCCACATCATTTACAAATTTTCCGCACCAAATAAATTCCCGCATGAAAATGCCATCCTCGACACCGCAAGCGACGGTCGACCTATGTCAACTTAGTACTATGCTCCAAGGTCCCCTGTATGTAAATTCTGCGTCCTGCCAATCTCCCAACTTTGTTGTAACATGAGCGCGTTGTGGTATTGTCTCCGAAAGCAACCATGAGTTTGCAGTCAACCATGCAGTATTCATGAATCTTGTAGCCTTATTGTCCGAAAATTCTCTAATTGCAGATTAGTTGGCGCTATCTGCCCACACTAGTAATACTTGTGCTTGCTATGGCTTAGCTGCCGGGATGCCAAACATAAATTTTCTATTTTCCCCAGCTGTGCCTTCGTCCGTAGCAATAGGCGAAGGACGAAGGCTTGGAGCGTTTGGTGTGATGTGCAATCGGGTGTGCTTTCGATGGCATATTGTTAATGGATATTGAACCACGCGCGAGGTTCAAAGGATTCGATAGCAGGATGTAGACAGGAGAGTGATAATCACCTGTACATATTGTTGTATGTATGTGAGGGGCATACACAGGTTGAGGTCTTGTTCTGGGCCCTGTTTGTCCTTTCGCTTGCACATACACGAGTTTCATATTTCACGAGCCGCTTATCAAAAGGCATTGATTATCTCAACATAGTGTCTAGATGTCGACAGAGTCAAGTTGAGTTGGGTTGTGTTCCTCAGGGACAGTATAGGATTACTTTTTAGTGATCCATGATTATTTATAGCTGTTTGAAAGTAACTTGAGCTGCAAACGGACAAATTATTGCTGATATTATCTATCAATAGGTGTTAATTTGTATGTATTGTTCTAGGATTAAGGATGGCACGACGTAGAAAACAGAAGCATAAATTCTAAACGCTCGTCCAGATTCAATCGTTAACCATGGATCATAGCGTCAAGGCGATGACGTCACCGCGAATTATTGCGAGGGTTTTGAACCCGCACCGATTCGAAAATGACGAGTTAGAACTGCTCTACCAGCGCTATATCTGTAAACTGCAGCATTCGTCAGTGGCGGCAGTCGTGGCACTTTTTGTCATCCTCACCGCAATTTTGGCGAATTTAGGTGTGCTGTATTCCCAGGCAGCAACCGCACAGGTAATAATAAACATGCTAGAGTGTATTTAGTGGTTTGGAAGCAAGTATTTACTGTTTTCTCTTGCTTCAGGTTGTTTATCATGCGGCACACTGCATACTCTTCGGCATTTTGTTGGCGTTCCTTCATACGCGACTCATGCAGGATGCGTATTTGCTGTGGGTATGCTATGCGGTGCTTTTCTTTCTTGCGACCTTTTGTGCACTGGCACTGCCGCTGTATGGGGGTGGCGCGGTGGCGCATGTGGCCGCCGAGGGTGTTTGGCAGGTGGTTTTTGTTGTCTTCCTTGCATATGCAATGATGCCGCTGAAAGCGTGGGTCGCAGCTCTCTTTGGACTTCTGCTCAGTTCGGCGCATTTGGTAGTCTCGGTGCTTTTTGCCAAGGACTTTCCACATTTGATTTGGCAGCAGGTGAGGAAATAATTCAATCAATATAAATAGGACTAGTGTTTATAAATGGTTATAGATTTTGAAGAAATAATTAAATACAAGCCATTAGTTGATATCTAGTTTTAGAATCTATAAACCGAAGTCAGGTGTTGATTTTTTTGGCTATTTGTTGTACAGTTATCTATTTTATCTCCAGTCTATATAACCATCTTATGCCCAAATTTTTACTACCTACAGGCTTTGAGCTTTTTTTTTTATCTCAGTTTGCTTGTAATTGCACTAATTTTTGCTTTGAAGAATTGAAGGATTTTGATATCATGTAACATGGCTCAAATGATTTGTCCATAATTATAATCATAAAGGAGTTTTGGTTAAAATATAATTCAGCTCGGCTGCTTTAGCGTTAGTAATCACAGCACAAATGCACGGAAATCCGGCCTTATGTACGTACAATCTTTCGTGAAATAGAACAGCATGAATCCGTAATCGCCGCGCTTCATGTACATTACAAACACAATAAATCAACATTACTTTCTATGCCTACTGCCTGCAGATGGTTATACTTAGATTAAATGGAAGCTGTGCAACAAGCTATTAATATTAAACTACGGTGCGATTGGGAAGTACATGGGACAACACTATATTTTTGATTAATTCTTCAGAATCTCATAAGTCAACATTAGTGGGCCTCTAAATATGAGCTTGATAATACTCTAACATTGTTTACCAAGTGTAGCTGAGAATCATGAAATTTTTGAATAAGTAATGCTCACTAAAACTTTTAACTCGACATTAATTTCAAAATGCAAGCAATATCACTGAATTTCATTGTCTTTCCTGGAATATTTTATTCCTTATTCTACTTTAGTCTAGTAAAACAGTCAGGGAAAATCCGGAAATATACGGTTCGGCGACTATTGCATAGAGACAGCAATAAATCGTAAACTTTCACAGTTTTCCACTTTGGCTCGGTCTGCCGCTGGAAAAGTAGTCTACACGAAGGCCATCCACCCTTAAGTGAACCCGTACAAATTTGGGATTGTCGAATGGCGGAAAACTGTAAATTGTGAGTGGAAAACGCGGATTAAAGCGAATGCCAGCTCAATTGAGTGTCCCCTGGAGTCGTGAAAGATGAGAATAGAAAACGAGAACCATAAGGAAACTTTGAAGCTGAAGAAGACTACAGAGTGCAATACTAGTCGTATACTTTGATATCATCAACAATGAGTATCATTTGCCTTATTAGTATATTATCAATTAAACGATGCCATAAACAGACGTAGAACCTGATTTACAATCGTCAAATTAATTTTATCACTTGAAATTTGATAGAATTACATGTTCAACATGACATGCTTATCTTATGATAACTGAATGTAATTTCTGCTGTCATAATTTATGAATTAATTGATTATATTTTGATCCAGGTATGCATCTAACACTTGATTAAATCATTCTCGTTTGTCATTTGATTATATTCATCATACTTTGGAATATACTCAATATCAATTAATAATAATTAATGAACTTCTTTAATTAGGCAATTTCCGCTACCGCGCACTTCTAGCCTCGCGACTGCAAAACGGATGAGATGACTCAATTGCCGGCCGAATTCAATTTGCATACATCAATGATTCACGTCAATTGCGAGTCAATTCCTTCTCCCGCCAACTCTTAATTTAAATGTCGCTGAGGTAGGAATTAAATCGAGCCGCCTTCTCAGCTTCAATTACGCACACAATCAGAAAGGATTTTAATTGCACGGCGTCTCCAGATGAAACTAAAAAGTGTTCATGGTGTACACTAACTATCGAATGAGAATGAAAGCGAGAATTTCGATTAGACATTTCTTGAATATTTGAATAATTCCGAATTTGGGATAAGGCGTGTCGACGATGAGAGCTTATCTCGATTTGAATATAAAGTGACAAATTACTTAAGCCCCAATTAGTTGAATTCGATGAGCTAGGAATTGAGATATAGATTATATTCGTATAGTAAAATGAATCCAATCTGGTCGGTGATTAATTAAGTTAATGATGAGTTTCAATGTATTATTGGAGGATTTTAGAGAATGTAGTGAATATTTAAGATTACATGCTCATGTTTATTAATGAATTTTCATTTCTTTTCACAGTTGATTGCAAATGGCATCGTTTTTCTGTGTGTGAACGTGGTAGGCATTTTTATGCATAATATGATGGAGCATGCCCAGCGTAAAGCTTTCCTGGACACAAGAAACTGCATCGCTGCAAGGCTGGAAATGGAGGACGAAAATGAAAAACTCGTAAGTGATTGGTGACAGAATTCATAATAAAGCTGCAAGTAATTGATTCCATTTGGTTCCGATCATTTAAAATTAGAAGCCGTAATACGATCCGGAACTTTATTCAATGTCATCTCAATTTATCACGCGCATATTGCTACGCATCATTTCACGCCCGGCTGCTTCAATTCGCACGATTGTTTGTCATCTGTTCTTCGCAGCAGGTGCGAGGTTCCTGGTCAATATCGGCTTTGGAAATAAATCAAGAGAAAGTGAATTTGTAGCGTTGAAGCCAATTAATCGTGTAATTTATCGTCCACCGACAATTTCACATTGATTTTTTATTTGTTGCCGTACGGATGACGGGCGTCTGCCGTTTTGCTCATTTTATTCAATGTGCGACGCGACATTGCCTGGATCGACGCGACAAGACCAACACGAGAGATGTAATCTTCTATTTTCTGCACCATTTATATGCAAATTGTTTTAATTTTAACAGTAATTTCATAAAAGACAGAATAAATTTGCGTGGAGTTGACTCTGTCATTGGGGGAATTATTTCGCCTAAATTGGATTTAATTGACAATTTATTTGTTTTCCACTCAGGAACGACTTTTGTTGTCTGTCTTGCCTCAACATGTGGCAATGGAGATGAAGAACGATATTATTTCACCTGTCGAAGGACAATTTCATAAGATCTACATACAAAAACACGAAAATGTTAGGTAAGTTTTTAGCGAGGATTAATTAGGTACAGCAGTTTAAAGTAATTTAAATTTTATATTCACATGTTAATCAAACACTTTGCGAAAATCAACATCTCTCAATCTTTGACCTTTGCTCTCTGTACGGTAAAAGCTTCTAAAATATCACATTTTTTGAATGTTTACACGCAAAGAGAAAATATGAGAGCATTTAACATGAAAACGTACGGAAAATGAAATAACCTGTGCGTACCTCTAGGAGAAACTGTGCAGATCGTTTTACTCCAATCAAATATAAAACCGAAATGCAACATTACGACCTTAATAAAAAGTAAGTTTTACTTCTCGCGCAAACTGTAATAACCGCCTCCGAACATGGGAAGAATATTCCAGGTCACCGACCTCGGTCTCGTCTGTGCCAACCCTTACCGCAAAACGAATATCGTAATCTCAAGTGTGTTCCGGGAGGAAATAAGCATGCTTTCCAATTTCCCAAATTGCAACGGGTTTACTAACGAATACAAACTAAGACAATTTTAAATTGAATTGAATTACCTTTTCATGTTAACTTAATTTGCAGTATACTATTTGCGGATATTGTGGGATTCACAGTTTTGGCATCTCAGTGCACTGCTCAGGAGTTGGTAAGGTTGCTGAATGAACTGTTTGGAAGGTTTGATCAATTAGCCAATGTAAGTCTGTTAATAGTTTTGCCTAAAACTGAATTTAACTTTGTTTAATTATTAAGGATAATCATTGTTTACGAATCAAAATTCTCGGCGATTGCTACTACTGCGTTTCTGGGTTGCCAGAACCTCGATCAGATCATGCCCACTGCACAGTAGAAATGGGTCTGGATATGATTGATGCTATTGCTAGTGTTGTGGAAGCAACTGACGTCCAGCTTAATATGAGAGTTGGTATCCATTCCGGGAGAGTGTTGTGTGGTGTCTTGGGACTGAGGAAGTGGCAATATGATGTCTGGTCTAATGATGTAACGCTTGCTAATAATATGGAAGCTGGTGGTGAACCAGGGTGAGTTGAATACAAATTTGTTTGAGAAGAGGTCACTTGTCTCTTATGTTGTATTAGACGCGTGCATATTACTCAAGCAACCATGGACTACCTGGGAGGGGAATACGAAGTGGAAGCTGGGCTTGGAGCCAGTCGCAACCAATACCTGCGGGACCACTGCGTTACCACCTATTTCATCGTACCACCAGCAAGACGCCGCAAGGTATTTATGTCAAATAATCATAAACAATCAGGCTACTTCTATTTGAAGTGTTGCTGGTTGCAACATTTGTAACACTTGGGGTGTTAAGAAATCGAGGTATTTAAACCACGCCAAATTACCAACTGCCGAACCAATTGAAACCTCGTGAACTTATCCACTGAATGTTTAATTGTTTTGTGCATGCATGTCTCGTCGAACCATTCATTGTTAAGCACTGAAACAAAAATTTGCACCACCTGTTACTTGATAGTACTGATTAATAAGGATTCTCAAGTCAACTAATAGGTCTTTCAAAGGTTTTCAACATGAAAAAAAGGGTTTTGGTACTGAGGGACATTCTTTCCAACTGTATTACACACACTTACCCTAGATATTTGTGACTAACCTACCTACCCTCCCCCGGCAACCTCCGGCGGATCTCTTCCAGCCACTGTTGTTCAACACGCTGCAGGTGCGGTCGGCGCTCGGCGCTGCCCAGCGACGTAAGCTGAGCTTCAAGAATGTCTCCAACGTCGTGGTGCAACTTCTGCATTCGATCAAGTATTCCATGGAGGTGCCCTTCAGTAACATGGCGCTGCAGCCTCAGGACATGAAGAATGCACAGGCACGCAAGGTAAAATTATAAGTTTTTTAAAGCTTAATTTTGGATGCACTAAATATTTAAAATTTTTCTACACACATATGACCATTTTGCTAATGGTTACGTGTTTATTCTTGACAAATGCATGATTGTTGTGTTATTGTTTTAGGATATAGTGGTAAGTGTGTAGCGTCTTTCTAGCTCATTCCAGGTGGACATACACACTCATAATCATTCAACCACACCTATTAGTTTACACTTGACCATGGTTTGGTTTTGACTTGGTGTAGTGACGTCGGTATTAGTAGAGATGTAGTAAAATATCACGTAGATGGCACAGTTTTGCGGGATGCACATGAATTCGTTTATCATTCGGCTGTATGGGGGTCGCCGAAATGTATAATCGTTTCTGCCTCCTTGTAGGTACTAGACCTGCAGCGAGCGTTACACGCCGACCATCCACCTGCGGACGAAACGCCTGAGCCGGCCGAGTCCAAAGTGAGTTTTATCAGCCAAACCAGTGCATTCCATATCACATTACACATACACTACCAAACACGCTTAAAGAGCCAGGGATTATTTTCTGTGCGCCATTGATTACGCTGTCCCAAAATGGCTTGTTAGTAGCTGTTGATATTGCTTAGAGCTTTGAATGTAGCAATTATTGTAGAGTGCTTTAGTGCATACAGAGTAGAGCTAAATGAAGCAAGACAAAAAAGCTTGGAAAGAGGTTTTCACGCTCTGTTGTGATTAAGTTCTCGACTGACCATATTATTGTGATTATTGACCAGGTTTGCGTCGTCAACAATGCGGCCGGCGCGCCAGTTGTTGTCGTCGACACGGTAGTGGAAGTGAGTTTAGATTTTTTCAAACTCTACTTTTTGCGCTTTTTGTTATTTTTGCACAAACAACATTCCGCACATCTCGAATAGAAATTTTAACTTGCATAACAGAGCTTTATTTTGTGTAACTCATGTATCATTCTGTATTTGTGAGTGAAGGGTTGTTTTCGAATTTGTGGTCGGATGTGAATTGTAGGTTGTTGATGGGTTTAATCGCCCACCTACGGTAACCACTGCTGCAGTTATTATTGAGGACACCGCCCCAAAAAGAAGAACCACACCGAAAGTGAGTTTTTCTTCATGACGTCCTTTCACGTATCTTCAAAACATTTACTTCGACTTTATCTACAATTGAACATCTTTTTATCTTGGACTTGCCATCTTCCAGACTGTGTTCTTCTGGTGTTCTCCGCTATAAATCGTTTTCAGACTTAATTTAATCAAGTCATTGTCTTGCATCGTCATCAAGGGACTCAGTGTTAATCAAAGTGTTTGCGTTTGCTGCACAGCCCATGGAGTTAATTGCAATTTCCCGACAGGGATATTGAAATCTATTAAATTCCGCACGCGCGACACCTTCATCTATATCTCTTGCTTGCTCTAAATTATTTACAGCTAAACTTTGGAAAATTTACTTTTTCTAATTAATCAGCAATGTTTGTTGTTTCTGAAAGAGTTTCTAAAATGTTTTCTAAAAGTGCGCTTTCTTCGCTTCTTTGTTTCGAGCATACCAAGCAGTTGCTTGCGTGTCCTTGACGTGGTCGAATGCTAATTGTAACTTTTCTACCTGCAGAACAAAGTCACCGAGAAGTTCAAGCGGCCCTTCAAGAAGCGCCACTCCAGTGTCTACCATCAGCCTTCCAACCGAGTCAACAAGTATTTGGCGCAAGCGATTGAGGCCCGCAGTGTGGACCGGGAAAAATCTACGCATGTCAATTTGATTACATTATGCTTCAAGGACAGCTCCAAAGAAAATCAAGTAATAACTCGTTTGCTAACCAGCGATATCATTCACATGTGGGGTTGATGCAGCGGAGGAGTGTAACTTATATTCGTCCTGTTTGCAGTACCATGACGATATTGATGTCGGCTACAGTTCGTCACTGGCATGTGCCCTAGTGTTGCTGGTTTTGCTAGGGGCATTACAAGCAGTTGTACTGCCTCGAACTATTATACTACTCCTACTGTTTCTCACTGCGTTTGTTTGGATATCTGTGGTACTGATGCTGTTGTTGGCAGTCCGCCTACGATGGATACTTTGGGACATATCGCAGAGTTTTGTACTGCGATTAGCCATTACTGTATTTACTATAGTTTTGATATATACTGTCGCTCAAGTTAATGTAGTAAGATATTTTTAGAAGCTTTGAATCAAATTATATATATTAATATATTTGTGTTTTTCAGTTTACTTGTCGATCAGATGTTCCTTGTTTATCACCTCAGTCAACAACCAACATCACTTTGGACGGTGGCACTATGGAAAGTGACCATCGAGCATGTCCACTTCCTCAATACATCATCCTTTCATGCGCATTGGGATACCTTGCAGTTGCGCTCTTCCTAAGGCTTCCAATCTTATTAAAGTCATCGCTTTTGGTGGTCATGGCCACAGTGTATATTCTTCTAATAGAGTTATCACACATTGATTTGTTCATGTGTTATGATATTCGTGTCAAGTAAGATTATAATCTTTCTGTAGGAATTGTAGTCCGATGTGAATTTTTTCTGTGTTTAGATCGGTAATACCTGCTCACGTCTTGAGCGTAGTCGAAGTTCTTATGTTTGTCCTCGCCGTGTTGCTCCACGGGCGTCAAGTGGAGTGGACAGCACGCCTTGACTTCCTCTGGCAAATCCAAGCCAACGAAGAGAAACGCGAAATGGACGCCCTGCAGCACTCCAACAAGCGAATCCTCTTTAATTTGTTGCCCGCCCATGTTGCAACACACTTCCTGGACAATCAGTTCAGGAACAACATGGTAAGTACACGTGTGCACGCTGCTTCTTCATGCAATGATTAAAAATTCCGCACGGAGCATTCATTGTGGAGCACTGTCTTCACGCCTTGGATGTGTAGGAATTTTTCGTCATATTTCACCTGTGTATTGTGTAGCCACTGTAACTGTAGCCTGTACTGTTTTCTTGCACGCAATCTGTACTTGAGTTTGAAATTTTCTCTCGGCGTTAATTTTAGCCAATCAGTAAACGCTTTCTTCTTAACTTTTCTGGCGTGTTGTACTCATGTGTTGATCGTGTGAAATAAAATTTGCAAGTTTGAAACTTTTTGAAGAAATTGAATTACAGGGCTGCATATTACATTGCATTTCATAACATGTTGAACCATTCTATTACAGAATACTCTATCGCAGGAACTCTATCATCAGAGTTACTCACGCGTTGGTGTGGTCTTCGCATCCATTACCAACTACCACGAGTTTTACACCGAATTGGATGGTAATAACCAAGGGGTGGAGTGTTTGCGGCTACTTAATGAAATCATTGCCGATTTCGACGATTTGCTCAGTGAAGAGCGGTTCAAATCCATTGACAAAATTAAAACCGTTGGGTCCACTTACATGGCCGCGGTTGGACTTATGCCAGACCTTCGGATACTCGACGATGATGAAAGCACCGCAGGATTGCACTTGAGCACTCTTGTAGAGTTTGTATTTGCCATGAGGGATCGCTTACTCAACATTAACGAGAATAGTTATAATAATTTTATGCTCCGTGTTGGTATGTTACATTTCACCTCGTTATAAGTTTTAAGTATCGTGTGTAAACAACTTTATTTTGCGATCATAGGTATTAACATCGGACCAGTTGTGGCTGGAGTTATTGGAGCTAGGAAACCACAATATGATATTTGGGGCAACACTGTAAATGTGGCAAGTCGGATGGACTCAACGGGTCTGCCGAACCACACGCAGGTGACCGAGGAAGTGTTCCAGGTGCTCAAAGCCTACCCGTATGAGTTCCAGTGCCGTGGTAAAGTCAAGGTGAAGGGTAAAGGTGATATGACGACATATTTCCTCATCGATCGTAAGCAGCCTGGCACAATGCGCGTGGAAGAACTAAACAACTTCCGTAACACTACAGGCAGTAATAACGGAGCCATTGGTACGTAAACTTCAACCATATAAACCTGATCCCGTCCAGCCACATATGCTTTTAATGTAGTTTGTTGTATCGACTGTTGTATCCTTCCAGAAGCAACACTGTTGTGATGTTGGGCTCTATAATGACACGAATATATTTTCTGTTAAAATATTTTAACTTTTATTTTACTAGTAAGTACTAAAGTTTGCGAATGCCTCCCGCCTTTCACTAGATTAGTAACAGTTTACCATGCACTTTTTTTAGAATTCAAGAGTTCTTCCACATTTATTTGCACCCTTTTTTTTTCTAAACCGAAGTGATAGAAGCTGTTTTTCAATTGAATGGTTTTAATTATAGGTGTTAGTAATATGTATGGAGGCGTGGCAACGCCTTTAGCTCTGCTCCATGCTGAACCACCCAGTGGGCGCAAACATACAACGCCTCTTCAGAATCGCAGCAGTTCACGCGATGACACGTTTGGATTGCGGAATGCCATGCGTCTACCGCCCCTGCGTGAGACCAGCTGCCATCGCGGAGAGATGAACATCGGGTGCGAAAACGAACCCCTCCTGCCTCCGCCCCCACCGCCTATTCACTCCAAACCACGTCCACTGAAGCCAGTCGAAAACATATCAGCACCGCCGCCTCTGCCCCCGCACAAAGTTTTATTGTATCCCGCCGGTTCCGCGACGCAGACCGGTGTCGCCAAAGACATGAAATATACCCCGCCGTGGCCTCGCCCACAAGTGGTTCCCTCGATGCATGGTAATTATAGTAACCATGCGGCTGCACACGGCAACAATCCCTACGCCAGTTTATCGTCATCTTCAGTTGGCGAAAAGGAAGCAAAGCCATATCTTAAGCCATTACCAAAACCGCCTGGAAAAGAGTCACCTAATCGACACAGACGAAATCCATCTGGTGGGAGCAGCATTCAAATGACTTCCCAGATGCAGCAAATATTGCAACCAATGCCAACGAGTAGCAAATTATGTGCAGTAGAATTGAGCAGGTTTCAAGCCACACCACGTCCGAATATTAGCCATTCGCCATTGAGGCATTCTCCATTACAAAGGCATTACTCTGATGAGAGCCTTGGGGGACTTTGTGGATTTGCCCCGACTGCGCCTGCGAGAATACATAGCTCAGCTGATGAAATCAGTTCGCTTAATCATTCTCCTAGCATTAGTAGTAGTGATGAAAGTTACAGTAGGACGACTGATGCAGATGCATCCCCGTGCGTGTCCCCGCCTCTTCCTGTAACTGACGCCCAGCAGTTTATTTTTCCGTCTGATATTCAAGTTAATCCATGCTCGAGTCCCGAGACTTCTCCTCGCGCATCAATGGATTATATCCCACCAAACTGCTCCCTACGTCAAAATTCAACCGACCGAAAGAGGAACAACCTTCCACCTGGTGCCATTTTGGCATTGGCAAACACCTGCAATACTATTGACTCTTCAGTGATAACCAGTCCACCAATGCTAGATGGGGAAGATAGTTATCGAGGAGAATCATGTGCCAGTTTCGAGTTTTTGACTAAACCCAAGAAACCTGTGTCGTTGTCTAGAGGAATTCAAAATGGCGCTGTGAAGAAACATAATCGTAGTCTAGAAAAACGTAACCGAAATGATTCGGACATTGAGTGCAATAAAGTCTCAGCCACCGCGTGCAAACGCTCACCTAGCTTCAAAGAAGCCGAGGAGATCAAAGAACTTCTCATAAATGATTATGCCAGTAGCGAAAGATCCAACTCAAAAAGAGATGGATCATGTCAAACTGATAACAAACGTAGAAACAAGCTTCTGTCGCCGAATACCAAGGTTAACAATACTGATGAATATGTAGGACCTTTTGAACGAGAGATTCAGAAACTTCTTGACGAACAGAATCTAATGGCAAACATCCCACCTAAATTGGAGATGACCCAGTGTAACAAGGACATCGCGCTGGAACCGCTCGTCAGGTATAACAATAACCATCAGGTGGGGCTTGCCGCCATACAGGCGCTTGCACTCGGACTGCGTGTTAATCCTACCGGGAGCGTGACGCTGCAGTGCATGCCTGGTGGACAGCAACAGGTAGTAAGCAGCAAGGAGGGCTCGCTGAAACGCGGCGCCGTCTCACAACACGCGCCCACGCAGAGCAAACTGCCCAAGGTGGCGAGTGCACCTCGCGACAGGTACCTTTAGCAACAGCAATCATCTCAAAGTAACTCACGAAAACATCTTATACTCACAAATCCAGCCGATGGCGACTAATGATTACTTACTAACTAATAACACTTGTGTGGTTGATGCATGAAACTCACGGAGGTCACGTCGTTTACCACATAGTCCAAATCTCAAACATTCACTTACCTTAAACTGGCACCGACACTACCTAACTAACAAACTCCATGCTGCTTGCTAGAATTGCTAATGCTCTCACCCATGATTAACATTCACCAGCTTTATAGAATAGCTTGTTAGCGATAATGATTTATATTTCAAACACCACTAGGAATTACTAGAAAAAGTGTTTGAGATTAACCATTTTTAGGGTTTTCTAGATCATTCTTAGCTAATTGGTGTTTTTTTTTTTAGACGTTCAAACGATAAGACTGATTGTGAACATGATTGCTACTCTGGGCACGAATGTCATGAGGAATGTGAACATGGAGAACATGAGTGTGAGGATTGCGTCGATTGTGTTATGATTGATGTACCTGGGACACATCAGCGTGATGATGACACTGACCTTGAAAGCTTCGAACATGCTGAACGATTAGCAGAGGAGGAACAAGAAAAGGTAATCTATTAATAAACAAGCATTTGTTAATTTGCAAGTCAATGTTCAATTTTAAATTTTTTTTTCACGCAGCATATCGATAAAGAATTAGTAAGTTTGATGACGGACGTTAGGATACATTATTGTACATGGTTTGTTTTACAGGAAGAGGAAGTAAAACGTCTCCTCGAAGAAAAGGTCCAGGAAAAACTGCGTAATTTACAAGAAGAGTCTGAAAAGCATAATGCAAGTGGACGTTCTGAGCACAGTCACAGTGGGGGTGGCGCTGGTAGCCAATCCGAATGGAGCGAAGACGAGGAAGGCGGAGCTTCTGAACCTCTACTTAATGATCGTGAATCAACCGGATACACAACGGACGATCCAGCTCTGGAAAATATTTCAATGTTGAATGAAACAGGTCTTACCGATGCTGAAGGTGAGACATAATAAAATAATTACCTAAAGAATTGTCCCACAGTTAAATATTTCTCTTGCTGGTTTACAGGTGCTCTAAGTGATGTAAATTCAGCATACAATGATCACAACCACGATCCAGATATGGACGACAATACGAGCATGTCCTCACGAGCGTCATCCAGAATCTTTGACTCGGACGCCATGATGTCTCTTGATTCTCTTTCTGCACTGTACGACTCTGAGTACGACAATTGCTACCGCACTGATGATGACTTAAATGCCATGCCCGACCTAGACAGACTGAACTACTTCTCAGGTCCAGTGAATGAAGTTCATCTTGCGAATATTCGATCGATGAGCGAAAGTATCACGAGGAACTTTGGCCAACCGCGTAGTGAGACAGATCCAGACAGCGATGTATGAAATGATTGATTGGGTTATTTCCAACCAATCACTTGTTTTATCGGCCATTCTCGATAATTTCAATGTTTTGTGATACATTTACATATTATATGCGGAGAATGGCGTGGGGGGGCATAATATGTAGCAAATATCGCCATTTTGTAGTTGCGTAAACTTAGAAAGTGCAATAGCTGGATGAGAATGCTTTTATGTAAAAATCGACGTTTGTATGGTAGATTTTTTTACGATTAAAAAATCGAATTTACGAAAATTGTAGAAATTAGTAGACAAAGGCATTGCGAAGATGATTATCTAATATTGTGAAGAGACAATGAAGAATGTTTGTGACAAGATCGGAATTAATTGGATATAGTGCCTGTTTGCATCTCTTTTACTTACTCGAATACTTATATATCGTTGTACTTACTTAATTTTTTATGTTACCGTGAAATCACTCACTTTGTTGCAATAATCAAATGAACTCACCTTTTAACATATATTTGCATACTCCAACGTGTATGGGCAGTTTGTGCGAAAGGACAAACCAAACGCATGTATAAAAGTAAACCTACATTTCTGTGATCACTTTACTAAGTGTATAGCACCCTCATTCTAATTAATGGATACTAATAATAGTTTTAAGATGGAACTACTGAGCATAATTAAGATTTTCATTATTTTTGCAACAATGAATAGGCGATATGCGAGTATCGATACTAATTGTACAAACCGCACACTTGTGTGTCATGTTTACGATCCGATCTTGATGTCACTACACACATCTCTCATTCATCGCATGACTTCTCATCAAACGCAAATGTTGACAATTATCATGTATTACTATTATTCTACCAACCACTAAACAAATTATATAAAGTTTACCATCCGCGCGGAGCTCGAAGGGCCTGTGCGGGCGCTACTCAATCATACAGGATTTATATGTGTTTATATAGTATTTATTATCAACTTCTCATCGAACATTGATGTGTGGTCGAACGTGAAGACAATGGTGTGGCCATAAGAGCCACCCTGGGGGGCATTGGTAGCGTTTTTGATGCATTCGTTCTTTATGACTTGTAGTATTGAACGTGGCATGAGCAGATGTAGCGTTATTCACATTGTTCCATTTTTATTATTTGTCTATATAGATTGTTTATTTTTATTGGACGCAAAACCACTGATTTGTATATTTATTCATTGTAATGTTGAAATGTTTTTAATAATTTATTAAATGCTTACCATGTCCTATAAAATGAATTATTCTTCATCTTCGAACCCATTTATTTAAAGTACTCCAGAATGTTATTAAACTTTGTGGTATTTTAAGTTTTGACACTATCACAACCAGAGATTTAGATAACCTGTTTCTTAGAGGTTGCGTTTGGCTGAGATGGTTTCGTATTCAGATCCCAGTGGTCTCAACGTTTTTCTGCAAAATTGGATACTTTTGAATTACAATGAATAGATTTCAAAAGTTTCAAATTCAATACAATTTCCTTATGAAATATACAGTAGTATATAATGTATAGGAATAGAATACGGGGCTTGGGCAAATAAGAAAAATGGGCAGGTAAATAAACAACAATAATTAATAATAATTAGAATTGAAATAAAAAGGTGCTAGAAAGTTACAAGAGACTCTCTGAGAAAGTAGAAGGCCGGGATTATTTTTGTTTTAAACGCGCGTGTCGTTCAAAGGCAGTCCAAACAATTGGTGCTCATCGCTCTTTGCGTTTATATCACTAAATATGATAATTGTAATTATAATGCAGAAGAAGAGTTGCGTCTTCATTCTATATCACTTTTGACTGTTCAAACAATTGGAAACTGCGTAAAAGTTGGCTTCATAAATTATCTACAAATGCTTGTATGAGTTTGTTGTTGTTAACAATACTTTCTTGTAGTATCCTTAATTTTCTTTGAAAATAAATAGTAATTGCTTTTAATAATTATTTATTATTATCCTTTCCTCTTTTATGTTAATTTGTAAACAAAAAATTTCAGCAATATTTTGGGTAGTATTTTTTTAAATCAAGAAATTATGGAATATAGCCTCTTACTTTGTGTTGGATTTTTTAAGGGTGTCTCGTGGTGGTGTAGTAGATATGCTCGCGACTTTTGGTCCGCAATTGCAAGGTTCACTACTTGGCACATCGGTTCCTTTTTAAGAAAATTAAAGTGTGGGTAAATTAGTGACGATGGATCTTCGCCGGTAGACCCAATTTTAAGTTCAATATTCTAAGTTCCAATTTGTTTACTTTGTTTATAAAAGTATCTCAATAAGTATATCTGATGTTCCCACCCTTCGCAGTTAGTGGCTTGACTCAGTGGTGTGATGCTGGGCGTGGTAACCCAGTGGTCTTGGGTTCGATCCTCAGCTCCGGGAAAGGCGTTTTACAGAAACTTGTAATGACCAAAAGACATGGTTGTTAACGGCTACGATGGGGTTTCGCCGGCTTAGCCGGCGAAACCCCATCATATAACGGCTTCGCCGGCTCCGCCGGCGAAGCCGTTAAAGAGATCGCGCTCCGCACGATCTCTAAGACAGCTGTCTTACGAAGTTCAAAATGCGAGTTCTCCCCCTTCCTCGGAGGAGACTTCTTCTGTGCTATTCTGGCACATCCTTATTTGTTCTATTTTCTAACTCCATGTTATGTTATTGATCCATTGGAATCTGAGAATTTTTCGAAGTTCTTTTTAACTATAGGCAACTTATATTTCACATTTACCTATTTGAATTTAATTCGAAACTATTTTAATTTTCTTTAAAACCACTCCACGGGCCGAGAATCGAACCCAGGCCAACTAGATTCCCACGCCTAACCCTACACCACTGAGCCACATTACTGACTGCTTGGAGAGGAACATTGGATATATTTATTGCGTTCAATTTTTAAACAATTCAAATAAAAACAAGATACAAATTTATTAATATTATATAAATGCAAAGGTATTTCTTATTTAAACAATATTATAGTTCTAAAAAGAACTGTTTTATTTTCTTCGACGATATGCATGTGTGAATAACACACTAGGTTTGAAACCAGAATTGTAGTCCTCGTTTGCCATTCATTTCGGCAATTACTGAAAATAAATTATGCACCAATGATAGTGTTTTCTACTTATGTATTATACATGATGTAAACAAAGCGCTGCTTGCTTCGAAATTCAAATGCAAAATATACCGAAAAAGCAATGAGTTGCACTCACGTTCCGACGGCAAAGACTCTTTAGCGCACGTTGACTTCAAGGGCAAAAAAGATATAATATATTAGACAACTAATCGTAATTATTAAACTGTTATTGATTTCAGGTTGTAAACTATTTTGATGAATCTTAAAGTTTACTAGCAGATAATTTCTAACAGGAACGGCACCGTCCTACTTGCACGGAAATAGTTAATTTAGTCGTGCCTCTATATTTAACCCGCGCACAGAAAACGCCACAAAATAATTTAATTATATCGCGTCACGTTTACCGATTTGTTTTTAACAGATAAACTAAACATGAAGAGATGAGCCATGCATCTTCCGACGGGCGATGTGCAACTGTTTGTTCAAGTGGACACGTATCTCAATCCATTCGCCGAATGTAAACAATAACAAACCGGGCACCACGCGCGATACCTGGCTTACCTGGCGACTTACGCAGATGAACTTTGCCGTCTTGTGTAATGTGCATCAGTTCTGGCGCAAAGCACAGTGCATTGTATTCACTCTGTTCCAGTTTCAATTTCTGCAGTGGTTTTTTAACTCTGCCAAGATCCAATAAAATGCAATGTACTCGCTACACAATCTAAAGATTTAAATACATGAAATGAAAGAATATGTTTTATCTCATAACTTTTTTGAATTGCCAAAAGTTTATATTACATTAATTTATTTGTTGTAATTGAGCGGAACTCCTTAGGTATATAATGTATGTTTTCAATTTAATTTGTTTAGAAATTTGAAAATTGGCTAAGTTTATCTCTAATTTTAATGCACTCGCTTGGCAATGGTAATTTTTCACAACTTTTTTGTTACATAATGCATTTTTAAATTTTATTTACTCTTATTATTTCCTGAGGTACAGCAATTTTCCTGAGCATGTTATGTAATAAAATAAACATCAAACTTGACTGATCCTAATTATGACTTTAAATTAAATTCACAATCTTATATTCCTTGATTCTTCCAGTTATTAATTTGATCTTGATAGATATTTAGTTGCACACAGCGGACAATATTTAAATTAAATATAAATTGCAATCCCAGATTAAATTTTTTTAACTAAGTTTTCTTGTAAAACAAGCAAGAAGTTTATTGTTATTTGTATTTATTTATATATGTATATTATAACTAAAAATAAATTTATTTACTTTATAATAATGAGTTCCCGGTTAATTTAACTTTATTTTAAACAATTTTATAAATTATTAATTAAATACAATTAAATGTATTCGATATAAAAATATAGACAATAGATTTTGCTCTACTTGCATCAATAATACTGATCTTGATCGCATTATTGTAAAGAATCAATTTCTAAAGTAAATATAATGAATAAGATTTCTGTGACATCTGAGTAATTCAAGGATAATAAATATTTGCGTAGTTGTTTTATTATAATATGTTACAATAGACATTTCTAATCAAAAACCAATATTCCAATATCAGATTGAAAACTATATATAAATACTATAATATCTACGGAACTTTTTCATTCTTCCAAGTTTTTGAATTGATTGTATACAGCAAAAGAAATTCTATTATAAATAAAATGCAAAGAATGCCATCAGAAGAACGACTTAACAACGTTTTATCTCTCAACACAGACCATAAAGTATCTTCAAAGCTTAAAAAACGAATACACTTGTCAATAAATAGACAATATATTGTTAGTATAATTGGTAAGCAACCCAAATAGTTATTATCTTTGAAGAACATTCTATTTGAAAACATATCGGAAAAATGTTAATGTTTTAGCATCTTTTGGTTGCGTCTGCGCTGGTACAGTCTTAGCATGGACATCTCCAGTCCTTCCTATTATTACAATAATCACCAACAACACTACAATCACAAACACATCCAACTTTCATGTCTCCGATAGTGAAGCAGGATTAATCGGTTCAATCGTTGCAATTGGAGCCATAATGGGCGCTTTACCAGCCGGTTACCTCGCTAAGAAATTTGGTATCAAGCTAGAATTCCACATGATTGCTATTTTATTCATTTTGGGATGGGCAGGGACAATGTACCATACCTTGGAAACTATCCTCCTGGGTAGATTTATTGGAGGTGTTGCTGCAGGAGCAGTGTGTGTCTGTGTTCCAATTTACGTCAGTTCAATAGCTGCAGTAACAATTCGAGGCATCCTAGGGAGTTTCTTCCAAGTATCATTCTGTTTTGGTATTTTACTCGTTAACGTCGTAGGAGGTTGGGTACAATGGATGGATCTATCTTATTACATGATTGCACTACCTGGAGCTTACTTTGCTGGGTTATTATTTATACCAGAGATTGATTTAGGATTTGAACAGGAAGATGTTGATTTTGATGGATTAGGAAATGAAGCTAGACATAATTCAGGTGGTATAAGAGCACTTTGGCAAGAAGTAACTAAACGAAACAATTTCAGAGCTATCATAGTAGGTCTGGGTTTAGTTTCTTTTCAACAACTAAGTGGAGTTAATGCAGTCATCTTCTATACTAGTGGGATATTCTCAGCTGCAGGTAGTGCAATGTCTCCTAATATTAGTACGATCATTGTAACTGGAGCTCAGTTAGTGATATCGATAATATCAGCTTCTATAATTGAAAAATTTAATCGTAGATTGTACCTTTTAACGTCGTCTTTAGGGATGGCCGTTAGTTTACTTTTACTCTCAACATACTTTATTTTCAAACCCTTATTACCAGGATTACTTCCTCTGATTTCTCTTGTATTGTTCTTTTTGATGTACTGTGCTGGATATGGTCCGTTACCTTGGTTGATGCTGGGTGAGATTTTTAGTCCTGAGTTTAAATCGATTGGCTGTTCAGTGGCCACTACTTTTAATTGGTTGTTGGTGTTTGGAGTGACATCAGTTTTCCCCGTTTTGTGTTCTTCTTTTGGAGAAGGTTACACATTTGCTCTTTTTGGGGCGTTTAACGCAGTCGCTGTTGTTTTTACGTATTTTATAGTGCCTGAGACTAGAGGTAAAAGTAGTGAAGAAATTCAGAGGTGTTTTTTGTAGTTGCGGCCATGTTAACGGAGAGAGAATTATAAAATAATTTATTTTTGTTTGTATTTACAATGACAAATAGTATATTTACATGAAGTTGCTTTGTGTTTAATGTGAATGTAAATATTAATAAATGACTAGATTTAAAATACTTGTTTCTAATCCATTAAGTGATATAATTTACAAATGACTAGAAATTTAATTGATTTTCGTTGTCCTTATTTTGAGTTATTCTTATTTGAGATATCTATTTGACACAGATAAATATTTGACAAGAAGATAAATTTTATATTTATACTTATTAGATGATGTGGTTTACTGTTATCCACCCAATCGTAATGTGTTAACCTTAAAAAATGGAAGCATAATAAAACTTTAAAATCATTTAAACACAAAATTTGAATAAATTTAAAAGGGTGTTTTTTCAGTGTTGCTTTAAAACTAGCATTCATTTTTTGATATTTAATTTTCTTTTTTAATAGGTCAATTAAAATTCTGTATAACCATTCTTTCTATATAATTCTTTGTACAAAATTATTCCTAGCTCGTAAACTAAGTGCCAAAATGACATTCTTTGTTCTAATTAATACTTACGATACCCACCGAAAAGAAACTGTCATGGTGGCATCATCCCATTATTTCCATGCACCCGCATATGCCTATTCAGATTTCCACTCTGGGAAAACCTCAATAAACACAACTTACACTCATATGGCTTTTCCCCAGAATGAATCCTCAGATGTTTTGTAAGCGTGCTACTATCTGAGAAAGCCTTCCTACAGAGGCGGCAGCGATACGGCCGCTCCCCACTATGCGTGCGCATGTGTGTTGTCACCGAGGACGACTGCGAGAAGCGTCTATCGCACACAGGACAACGAAATGGCTTCTCACCACTGTGCGTGCGCACGTGCGCCGTAAGGTTTGCCGCCTGCGAGAAGGACTTGTTGCAGTCCGTGCAGCGGTACGGCTTTTCACCACTATGTGTGCGCAGGTGGGTCTTGAGCGTGCTGGGGCGGGCATAGGACTTGCCACAGATTCGACACACGTTCGGCTTGGCATCGGATGCATCCAGGGCATCACTGCTGCCCCCACAATCCGCACTTGTATCATAGAAAGAGTGAGGTGTATGTGAGGTGCCTGAGCTGAGCGAGGAGAGTTTCCGTCTTGATGATGGAGAAGTAATAGTAGGAAAGGGTTTAAATGGAGGTGACGGGTCAACAGTAGAAGGGGGCGGCCGAAAGTCCGCTGTGAAGGAGTATGTTGCGCCGGTATAGCCAGGACTCAAAAGACCAGATTGATAATTGATCGGTGTTGAGACTTGGGGGTTAGGATTCCATTGCACCTTTGGATGATTCAATCAGTTAACATCTTATCAGAATTATTTGAAATGCGGTTAATTACCTGAGAATATGATAAATCTGATGTTGGATAATTACTAGGGTGATATCCATGCATTGTCATATTCATTGAAACATTTACGGACATTGAAGGAAACATCGGAGGTGGTTGGGTGTTAAAATTTTGCTCACAAACACTAGATGAGTATCCACCAGGGGATAACAAGACCTGTGGATGATATGGATGTTGTTGGCTCTCACATTTTGTCTGAGGTACATGATGTCCTTCTTGGCCAGGATGAACCACTGCATGCTTTAATGACAACAAAACGTCTGCTACCTCAGCAGGTTGTTTAGGTTCTCCACGTAAGGAGAAAACTTGTTGATTGTGAGGATGATTAGAGTTTGTTAAACTACCCAAATCTTGTCTAGGTCAAAATAAAAATTTTATTTTATTACGGGCTTCAAGTGGAAATAATGGTAATTGTTTATTGTACATTGTTTTCGTAAGCAGACTTACTTGTATGAATTTGAATTCCCCGAACATGGCGAGAAAGGAAACAACGAAGGTAATGGCTCCAAATCAAGTGGAAGTGTAAAAGACCCCATATCCTCAGACCAGCAGGCTGTGAGGTCGTCTTGGGGTACTAGTAATCCTGCGCCGAAGTCTTGGCAGACACTTTGTTGACTGGGATTGCTCGTAGAAGAGGGCACCGTCTGTAAGGTGGGAAGCGTTGTGCTCCAGTTGCACTCGAGCTGCACCCCGAACTGTGGGTTGTTGGGCACGTAACTAGTCGACGGGTCCATTGCTTGACTGTGCGGGGGATGCGCGCGGAAGTTTACAAAGAGGAGGAGATCTGTAAATGGCCCCCGCCCTACGTAGAAAGAACATACACCTAAGAAACAGGTAAATTATATTAATATTAACCTTAAAATCAGTATAAAGAGATAAAATAATAATTAATAAACTAGTACATCATTAGAAACATTTTGGTGCGCTTTCCTAAGAAACTATTTAAGTGAACATTTATGTTTCTATTTAGAATTAATCAATTAATTAGCCAATTAAGATAATAAATTTTTATGAGTAATTAGAATACTTAAAGAATGTTTGAATTTGGAAAAAATGTCATTGTTGAAAGATGTTGATGTAGATAAATTAATATATTGTCACAGTCAGCAATTGGTGTTGGATGTATGTGAGGCCCAAGCCAAGGGATGTTATTTTAGGGGTGGCACGCTAACGGCGTGCCCGGATTCGTTAGTGGGCAGCCATACGACTGCCCTTTTGTCGGCTAAGGGTGCTGGCGCTCTCGTCGCCATGACGATCGGCGGTCGTTAGGTATGCAAGCATTTCCACCTTCGGAACGATTTTGCATCGGGAAAATTAATTTAAAAGAAATGTAATTAGTAATATTCTATGAATAGATAATCTCATCAAAACAATCTCATCCCAAAGCTAACATAAAACTATTACCGTTAATTTATGAACCAAATTAAATTATGATTAAAGCATAAATGAAGTATGATATTATATGTTATTTGTAAATAAACCATAAATTAAAACTACAGCTAATTGCAGGTTCAGTTGATTGAAGTGGTATAACTTTTATTTACAAGAAAATAAAATTTTGTTTTTTGGTTTATGAAGCAAACCGCAAAATTAATAGAAAACTGTTTGAGGACCAAGAGTGTAATAAAGAAGGATTTAATTATCTATCCTTAATGTTAATTTATACTGATTTAATCCAAAACCCTAATTATTAATTGAAACAAATAAATTTCTTTTATTAATACCTACATTAATTAAGTTTGAAATCTAATACTTACTTATTTTTTTTAGTTATGCTCTTATTTTATCATTCTCGCAACCATATTTTACCACCAACATTTAAAAAACATCACAATTAAAGCACTATCTTTTTTACTTTGTTGCCACAAACTTTTTGTCATTGGTACTACCATATTTATATCTATTGTATTATTTACAATTTCTTAATAATGTTATACACCCTGTTTAATTTACTGAATCAAAAGAAATTGCCACGCGAAGGGTGCACGACAATGAAGGCAAAATTAAAGAAAACCCACAAGTTTTTCACGAGCACCAGCACACTTGGCGTGCGACACACAAACGACTCATTTCCACTCATAGCTGCTGCTATACATTTCCACCAAAGTCATCGAGTTTCCAGCGTCTTCATGCTGTTGATGTAGGTTTAATAACTTGATGTAATTCCGCAATATTTAATTTATACTTTTGTACCCATTAAATACACTAAAGGAAATGGATGTTTTCACAACAATTACATTAGGTGTTTTCTTTAAAACTCTTTTGCAACTTAATAAAACAATTAATTAAGCTAGTAATGTTTTTGTTTTGATTAAGTTTAATTCTGATGCGGTTTATCTTTATAATATAAGTTTCTTTCCCTTAGCCGAATTATTTCATGATGCTTGTTGGATAGTTAGTGCACTATCGCCACTGATGAACTGATTGTCGTGCGAGGTGGTGGGCACTTGTGAAGTGGTTGACGAACAACCGATCGTGTCCATCGCTTTCCAATACACCATGTGCATGTATGCGAATGCTAATGTGTTGGCGTGCACCCTGCGAGTAATTCGATATCTCTTCAATATGCACAGCGTACACAGCGGTTTGGTGTGTGCGTGAAATCATCCCCTCTTATTATCTCTTGTCCATCAAAGCTGTGGCAATCATGTTACACGCCTAGTGTTACCTAGCGACTAGCTACTGAGCTAAATGGGACTAATTTGATGTTTGACTGTTTATTCATACGTGTAGAAGGTAAACATTGAGTGCTACTTAATAAAACAATGGAATGTTCTCACATTCTTTGCTTTAACATATGGTTTTGAATATTTGCAGAACATTTATTGAAGAATTCTTTTTTAAATAAGGACTATTAATGCTAGAAAAATACTAGATACATTACTAGATTAGCTACGAAGATATTTTCTACAAATGTATTATACTTAATTACTTAATATTTAATTACTTATTTTTTCACAAGCAATTTTCTAAGACGTGTTTTAAAAATTTCAAATGTGGACCTATTTTGACGTCAATTTTAAGACATTTTTTAAATAGGATAGATCTAATTAAGAAAATGCAATAAAAAAACTATTTAGCTATAAAATTATATATTTAACCACAAAGAAACAATTTATTATTTTTAAGTATTATTTTCTAATATTTTCAATTAACTAAATAGTAAATTGAAAGCAAGCATCGACAGAAAATCTCTTACGCTGTACCTACTATATATCTAAATCTAATAGTTTTCCCGCTAGTGATCAATTTTCATCTTTAGCAATGTTTCAAGAACTGATTAATGTTCAAGTAAATTTCCTATAATTTCTAATTAACCTTGAAATAATTACATAATGTGTGTTGATAGGAAAGTTGCAGCTAATCCAACAATATTTTGTTTTACCTTAATTTTCATGGTTTCCTTCATTAGCACAAGTTTGTATTGAATCTACTGAATTTTATCAAAAAATTCTGAATTCTTTGCATTTATTGTTATACTGCTTTTATTTGTATTTTACTTGTTCTTGCTGATTAAAGACTTCCTAACAAAATATAACACCGTAAAATTGATATATTTACATGCCATTTATGTGTGATCCTCAGTGCACACAAAGTCATCTGCCATCAACCACCTGACTAAATACTTCAATACTTTTTTATTCTTCAGCCCTCCCATACACAAAGTCATGGTCTTATGATCCTATGGAATGGATGAGCCTGCTGCATAGTCACACAGCGACAATGCTACATGAAACAATATGATACGAAATACATCATATCCTGCACGAGCACAACCTTTGCTCCGTTTTTACAAGCAAGTCAGCAGCGACGCACAGGTAAGTCTAGAACAAGTGAGCAAGGGTGCGGTGTGGAATGAAATGGAATGGATCGCGTCGAATGAATGTGCAATGAACCGCAAGTCCCGATAATCCTACACCGACTTGCACTCCGTTCACAAAGAGGTAGAAAATGCCAAATGTTCATTCATTACTTGCTGCTATGCATGTTTTATTTTCAAAAATAGCATAAATAAAAGTGATAGGAAGGTTGAATGAAGTTGAGCTTGGAACACTTGCTGCTTTGTTGGAATAATGGTGTTGAGTTTTTGGGTCTTCAATATGCAAGCGAATATTGGCTGATATTCGGCATTAAAGTTGGTTGGGCATGCTGGACAAGACCCCCCAGAAGTTATAGCCCTTTTTAGCATTCTCATGGGTATCTTACATGAATTTTGAAAATGCAAATATTCAATAAAATCAGCTGAAATTATATCGATGTTATATCGATTATTTTATTAAATCAAATTATTTGACTTAAAGCATAAGACAATATTGGAGAAATGTTTACTTCTTTATAACCCAAATTGAATTCAATTATTGAAATTATCATCCACTAATTCCTTTCTACTCTCCGAACAAAATTTGATTGCATAAGGTATTATAGTAACAAAATAATATCCAACCCTATGATTAGACTTCCTCTTCAGCGTAAAGTCGAAACATGTGCCTCACACGTGCAAACATCAATCCACTCGCAAATCGGTAGGAGGCACGTGCCATCAAAACTAATTCACTCGTGTAATTAAAGTACAACCGCAAACTGGTCGCGATTAAGATTATAATCACTATCATTTCAAACATGAAACGATGCAACAGCATGAGTAAACAGTAAGGAAGAATGGGAAGAGTAAGGTAATTCTATTTATATTTACTTAACGTACTTTTAATCAACCGTGTCCTGGAGAGCACTTGATGGATATCTTGATTCAAACGCGTGCGCATCAAGGATTTGCATTGTTCAGTAAGGGAGGAAATTGAAAGTGTTACATCACTGCAAAGTAGCTACTAGTAACTACCAGTTACGTCCTGGTTTGATGTGCTGTATTGGAAAACAAAGAATTTTTGATGGAAGGATAAAATTATAAGCAGAATAAGCAGTATGAGAACATTAAATAAGGGACACCTTATAGCACCTGATTTTATTGCAAATTAAATTTATTTTAGGTTGTTGTGCATCTCCTGAAAAAAAAAAACATAAATAATATACATTAGTATTTTAGCAAATGACTATTTTTTACTTTAATGCTATTTTTACTGGTTATAATCTTTCTTTTACAATTTAATTACTTCAATATTAGTATCTTTTAATTTACTATCTCTTGACATTTTAACAAACACCAAAAATGCCATCACAAAACATACAACACAACTGATCCCAAATACAATCCACACATTATCAACCCCTACATCCTCCAAAATACAACAAAGTACAAACGAGGCAATCCATACCCCACTCTCATAAACTGCGTGTACCCAAACAGCCTCCAACCAATCCAAAGCTAAACCTTCTTGTAAATAATCATCATAAAATACGCCTAGCACATGATAACAACTCCAAACAGCTTCTAAACTCAAAAGTGGGATCCAAGTAGTCCACTTAATCATTCTTGAAAAAGTGGAAAGTGAAGTTATATCATCAATTTCAAAATTTGCAATATTATCTAAACCTGGTTCAAATTCAATCAATAAGTGCATTATTTTCTCATGTCTTTCACTTATGGCAACGTCATCCTTTAAGAATTTTAAATAAATTGTAATTGGGAATAGCCCACATGCACTTAAAAGGATAAAAGTTGTGACAAAGACTGTTTTTGAAGGAGGTAAATTCGTACATTTGTTTTTGGCGTATAAAATAAATACTACGGTAAGAAATTGAATTAATCCTAGTGATACCAACTGTGCGTCAGTTGATAATGGTTGCCAGGTTGATTTAGAAGCTAAAATATTATTCATTGATGTAATTATTGTAAATATATGTTTAGAATAAAAGTATATAATGAAAACTGCTGACATTTCTTTGAGAATGATCAGAATTAAATTCATACTTAACACTTTCCGATATTTCCTGTAAACACCTTTGATAACAAGCAATTGTTCTCTGCTTTTAAACTGCTCACACATTATCCTAAATGTCTGATCAATTAAAGTTGAATTCTTCAATTTAATCAAAACATCTTTACCTTGCATTTCCTTCCTGTGAGCAATTAAGAACTGTGGAGTTTCTGGTAGGAAACAAACCAACACAATCAAAAATCCGGTTATAATAGCTAATGTTATGATACTCTGCGTTGTTTGATTGTTATCTGGTGAATTTGTTGCTGTAAAGAAGCCAATCAATAGGCCTAAAGCAAAAAATGCACGATGTAATGGTAATAAACTTGTATTCTCTGCTGAATTTGATAATTCTTTTACGTAGACTGTCATCATAAATGATGCTCCACCCAATGAAAATCCAGTTAATCCTCTAAGAATCAGAACTTTTCTGCTTGAGGTTATGACTGTACACAATGGTTTCAGAACTTGGGTCATCAGCAGTATAATGCACATTATAAGAAGTGTGAGTTTTCTTCCGCAGTTCGTTGAGATGATTGTGCAGGAAATTGGTGCAAATAATGCGGATAGTGGGATAATTATGTTTAGCCATTTTATCCATTTGTTGGGCATTTCTGATTGAACTTCAGACAATTGGGTGTCGTTTACTGATTGAGTTAAAAGTATACCTTGGACTGTTGCAAAGCAATTCACTAAAATTATAACTCACATACATAAAGTAGAATACTAACATTAAACATAAATAAATTACTTACAAGAGTAAATACAGACACGAAAATAAATTCTTCTGGTAAAAGTCTGCCACTTTGACCAGGTGTAGTTGAACATGTTAGAAAAGTAACTAATTTGGCAATGAATGTGAAATAGAAGCAAAGAACATGTTTTTGATTATAAGTGTGATTGTTTTAGAATGATGAGTAAATGACAAATAATTGATTGATTCATTTGTCAAAATATTAACAGAACGGTGAATTATCAGAATGGTAAGGAAAAGAACGTAAAACAGTTTGAAGTTTTTAATCACATCATTATTGACAATTAATCTTTATTCTTTTATTGCTAATTAAATAACTTTCTATCTGTGAGGACTATTCTTGCTGGCAAAATAAGTTTAGATGAATCACAGCAAAGTCATAACAATTTATTTTGATAATACAAACAATAAAATTCAAATCGATTTTATTTTATAAGATTAGAAGGAAATAATATTTTTTTAACACATCAATATAACATTGCCAGTTACAATAAATTCGTAAAATATCTTATTCCGAAAGCATTTGCTGAATTTCCTTCTGACTCTTTCCTTTAGTTTCCAACATGTACGTTAATGCAAACACTACTGTAACCACATTAAACACGGAAAACAACCAAAAAGATCCAGCCATACCAATTTGTACTGACACATCCGTAAAGAATTTAGTCAGTATAAAAGCCAGGAACCAACACGAAGATGCCGAAATCGATGAAGCTATCCCTTTTACATTAGGCGGAAACATCTCAGCTGTAATCGTCCATGGCAACGGCCCCATTCCAACATTGTACATTGCAATATAAACTACTAGACATGCAATTGGTAACCAGAAAATGTTATCGATGTTTTGCGTATCTTTTTGGAGATAAAAATAGACTCCAAGAGGAACTTCAGCTATTATCATTCCAGCAGCAGAGATAATACATAGTATTCTTCTTCCTGCTTTATCCGCCAATACAGGTGTGAGAAAACTAGCAATGATTTGAACGCCTCCAATGACAATCGGTGAAATGTCCGATGAAATTGAGGATCCAGTAGCATCGAAAATAGGTTGTGCGTACATCAAGACACAATTAATGCCGGAGAATTGTTGTAGAGCTAACAGTGAGCAGGTTATAATCATTCCTTTTGTATTTCCACGTGTAGTGAGATCTTTGATGGAACCACCTGAGTTTTCTCTGACCACGTCGCAGATTACGATGAATTCATCATCTCTGTCGTAGTTAGGTTTCTTAATATTTTCCGTTGTGGATATTGATGAATTGAGTAATTCAGTACATCTTAATTTACTCAAGACATTTTTTGCTTCTGTTTCTTTTCCTTTAGAAACTAAATATTGAGGTGTTTCCGGCATCAGCAGAAAGAACAATGCTACAAATAAGACTGCAACCATAGCGCAAATAATATTGTACCACAATATGGAAATGAATGGACCTACGACATAAGATAGCATCAAACCAGATGCGACAAATGTATTCATAATGGTTCCCATTGTTCCTCTTGAATTAACAGGACTCATTTCAGCGATGTACATTGGAAGTACAGTGAAGGTGCCTCCAATTGAAAGACCAGCGATAAATCTTGCCAGCATATAGATCCAGACTGCATCGGCAAATGCTAATACGAAGAAGGAGATTACAAAAGGTATACCGATTAGAACCAGGGCCCATTTGCGGCCAATTTTATCAGCGATGTATGCAGCGATGAAAGGGCCGAATGTAGCACCTAGTGGTACCAAGGCGGTGATCCAGGAGATTTCGTAGTCAGGAATTGCTGCTCCTAATGGGTTTTCTGATGTGAGTTTAGTGAGTTTTGGTATCACCGGTGATGCCCAGGATAACATCATTCCAGCAACTAATGCTAATAGATTTGCTAAAATAAGGAAATAGCTTTCAATGGACCGTTTGAATAAAAAGTTTGAAAAAAAAAAAAATTGAAATCCATGTATCGTTTTATATAAATTAACATCAACTTATCACCGTTTTAACTTAATTAATCTCGATTAATTCCTTAAATAAATTTAATATTCAATCTCTCCATTTTAAATCTATTTAAGGGAATTGACTAATCAACTTACCACACAACATGCAGAAGTAAAAATAAAATTTTTTCAAAACAGGTAACTCCATTTTCAGTAAAATATCTCCGAATTAAGATTAAATTAACATCAACAATTGGTTTAACATTTAGCACATTTTCAATTGGAGAATTTTAAATCAAGTCGCAGACATTTTTCAGTAACTTGCCAGGATGTAATTAATGTTTTTTCTTGTTTACTTTAAAATAAAATCCAGTTTGTCAATTTTATTGCTTATAGCATTACAATATATCACCTATCCGCGAGGTCACTTAATTCAATATCCAATTAATCACTTGAAAAACTAACGAGACTAACACCTACTTCAATCTAGTCTAATAAATTCACTAGGTACACGTTTAGAGACAAGTTCCTTGAGCAAACGACGAATTGTCACTGACTTTGATTACAATGCGATTGTGAACCCGCAACAGCCGAATGCAAAACGTGCGCGGATCTAATCTCAAATTATTCTCAAAAAGCGGCAATTATTTCGCAAGGCAATATTATCAATTTAACCGAAATTATCGGTATTCTCAACGCACCGTATACATAATTATCGGGGGTATTGGTAGAAGCGCAAAAAAAAACGTTGTCATTGTACATTGATTTAGATGTAAATCATAAGTATTAAATAATATTTATGTAAGACCCAAAAACACTTGTAAATAATAATGAATAAAACTGTAAAATTAGTGCGGTTGCTTAAAAATAGTTAAACAATGTGTTTTCTGAGCATAAACACACTACAATGGAATAGTGCTTATGAAACAACAAAAAACCTAATAATGGCCAGTTGCTTAGTTGTTAATCGTTTTTAATCTTTATGACTTAAGTCTAACTGAAATCACGCAGCAAACGTGCGAAAAATGTTACAGCTGTATGTGAAATAGTGAACATAACGTGGTCAAATATTTCAAACGTGCTTTTTTGCATTGTTTAAACATTGTTAAAGTATAATGACTACTAATTATATGTTTAGATTAACTAATTGCTTGATATTTAAGTAGCTTTGCTTAAATCAATATCCATAATGAATACAATATTTATTTATTTGCGACCTACATCAAGCACATTACTTTCCTATAATTGAACTCAATACTCAAACGATGCTTGCAATAACCAATTTGTTAGTTTCAGTATTCACATCATTGTTATCACACGCATTGTCAGAGATTATTTAATTGTGATGTACAAGTATTATACAAAAACAATCGAGATACACGTTGCTACTTCATTACAATTATTTTCTTTGAATCATATTATAAAGTGTGGAGCATTTGTAATCCTAATCCTGTTGATGGGTTTGTGATTCAATGCAATGATAAAATTGTTGCGTGGAGCATGTGAATTCGATTGTTTGCTAAACTGCCAATGATAATTTTATGTATGAGCGCATGTACACGCGTTTCCGTGTTCTTTTTAAACGTTTGTTGATTGATGTGCTGAGAAATTGTTTATTTGGTCATTATTTGAGTCGCTTGTTAGAATTGTATTTGGATTTATTCACTGTTGTGTGCTCTGTCATAATCGTAATCGTTACGATTATAATAGCAATCCATAAAAATCACAGAAAAAAACATGTTTAGTTCACAACGCACAAGATGAGGAGAGTTTACATTAAATCTGGTCATGAGTTATAAGTGGTGATTACGGCTTGTTTTATTGCTATCGATTTGCAGTTGAAATAATTAGAAAGACATTAAGGTAAAATGTACAAATAAATAAGTGTAATATGTAGTCACGATATATAAGAAAAAAGGAAACTTAAATGGAAATTTTCAACGTGACGATTTTGTTCACATAGATACCAAAAATAATAATCACAAGAAATTAACTGCTCTAGCATTTATCTGCAATTGATCTTATTTACAGTATTTATGGCTTAGTAAGGTGTATATTAAGAGTGAGCAAGGTTACTGTTTTTAATCCAAGGTAGCCAAAATATACAACTTTACAACAATCATCAATCTATTCAAAGTATTTTTTCGCAGCATTGGTATGACCTTGAATTACTGGAGTCACGTAAATTAATAAATACCACACATTATTTAGTAAACTAAAAATAGAAAAACCAAAATCAATAAGTTTGTGATAACAGTCCCAGAAATTTATGTTTAACGTATGCATCCCATTCTACACCAGAAGCAAATCAATAAATACTATAAAAACGTGCACCTTTCAAGTATGCAAAAACTAAAGCAATAACACTTAAGCAAAAATACGTGAACATATTTTATAAGTATATTGTTTACTAGCATCAAGGATTCATGCCTTCGAATTTCGAAGAAGTTTGTGCAATTAGCAACAATTCTAAGATTATATCTTACAATTTGTTTTTGTTCATACATATTATTCTACGTCCCTATTCTATATGAATATCATTCATCTCCAACTAAGTTTACTTATCAAGCTCTTAACTAAAATATAGCCCTGTTCTTTATACACCGTCAGCCAAATGCTTGTTATAATTTATTATTTGCACTAACATTTCGCTAAAACGATGTTTTGCCACATTTCAGCACGTATCTGATTATAGCAAGTATAATGGTTGCAATCCATTGGAACTATAAACGTAACTGATGATAAAATAAACCGCGCAATTATTCAGACATGTAAATGGCAGTTAGCTGTTGCTACATCGTCTAGACAAAATTAAAATAAACGAAAAATGTTATGTAAATTGAGTTTTGATATATGCTTAAATATATGTATGATATCTTCCAAAAATTCATCGCTTCAGCACGCCATTTAATACAGTGGCTAAAAAGAAGTACACTGTACACAAAAAAACTTCATTTTAAGTAAGGGACTCTGTGCAATTGCACTGGTCAAGATAACCGCCGTGTTCCGGTTTTATTTATGCGATGGGTCTTTGGTACTTTGGAAGTCATGAGAACAACGTAAAAATGTACAGTTTTGGGTGGTATTGCAGAGATGATACAATTTATCGAACTTTGCTGTGCATAATTCGTACAAAGAAGAATCCAAACGCGCTTGCTGCTGCAATGCCTAATCCTGCCTTCCACCATGTAGCTGCTTGCCTTGGCAATATGCCATATTCTCGCAGATTCCTAAAGTGACAAAAAGAAACATTTGTTTGCATTCCACTTTTAATACGATGCCAGGAAGTTCTACAAGAATTACGAGTGCAATACAATTAGTAAGGTAAAAAAAAAGTTAATGTGGTGCTTTTGGATTAGTACATAGTAAATAATTAGTAAAATAACCACGCATTCAGACAACAAACAGAAGATGAAATGAGTAACAAAGTCAAACGATAACGCACTAAAAGACAAAACAACTAACACAATTTAATTTCGTTCTTAACAAAAATCAAATGATGTCATTTGTTTTGTTATTATTAACCTGTAGACACGATTAAACCACTCTGTGGGTTGTTGTCTCAGCAGCAACATGTTTACCATCCGACGTAGCGGACTGCAAAGAGGAAAATATTTAGATATACAAGCATACTAAGCATTATACAAAATGTCGACCGAGATACAACATCTGCCAGAAGCTCGCCATACGTTCAATAAACACTCCTGGGTGGTAAGTGCGTCATTTACACATAGCAACATTATGTACACGTTGAAAAATGATCGCGTGAGGTATGCATAAAATATATCACCAGTAAAGAAGTAAAAAAAAATGGTAGATGGCCAGCAAATATGGTGGCCAAGGTGGTACTATTGTGAACGCTACAAAAGCGCAAACAAACCTTCTGTCATAGAGTAACATTGTCCACGCTGGCCGATGACGACTTGATTCACCACATCAAAAAGTTGCGAGATTACATTAAATCAAAACATATTATACTTAAAATTGCTGTGTTTCAATGTTTTCATCACGTTTTTCACTGTGACTGGGTGATACTTACGGAAATGCAGCCATTGTCGCCAACTTAACAAACACTTCCTTGCGTTGATGTGAGGATCCCTTCATGCTGAACGTCGAAGGTGGAAGAATTTTATACTTCTGACAGAATGTTACTGGTTGTAAGAGATATTCCTGGCGCATTTCCTCGGAATCTCCTTTATTTCCGACGATTAGCACCGGGATTTTGCTTTCGGCAAAATATTTCTAAACAAATCCGGATTACTTTCATTTGACATATTGAAATAAGCAATACATACAATGTATATCCGTGCAATATACTCAAAACTCTTCGAGTTCGTTCTGTCATACATTAAACACGCAACATCGCATTGCACCTCAGCAGGAAGCAGTGGATCAGAAACATGGCGTACATTGATATCCCTCAAAATCATGATTTTCTCTTGGCCATAAACTGGAACTGCGTTTACGGTGCACGAATGTGTCTTTCCATCTAGATTGATACTTTTGTGGCTTCCTAATGTGATAAAACTTCGGCAAAACGTTGACTTTCCACAACCGGAGGGGCCAATAACGTGGCATTGGTATACATTACGAGTGGACTGCTTTTTAGCGAGATCTAATTTCTTTTCCCTTGTTACTAATTTTACATGAATTAATTAATTATTTTTGTGTCTAATACATACCAAAATATGATAAAGGGAATCTAGTAAGATCACTTTTGCCGTCTTACAAGATCCACTTTGCCAACCTTAATTACAGAAATCTATCATAAATTTACCTTGAACTGCTGTAATTTGTGAGTCGTTCTCATAAATATTGTAACCTAGATAAGCCAAATATTCGAAAGTACGCGGCAGTTCTGTTAAAGTCATCAGAGCCCAATAGCACATAAAACCTTGGAAGTTAATCCAACCCTTTTCATTTGTTGGAACAATTCCTGAAACATCAGGTCCAAATGGAGGCGCTGTACACGTGGAAAACAGCTCATTGAATTCACTCGGAGATAGTGCACGATCACGGTCTTTATCGTGTCTTTCGAAGATATGTGTGAGGAATTCGTGACCACGATGAGAGAGTTCTGTTGTGCACCCAGCGGGTACTTTTAAGCTTTATAATACAAGATTAATCAACATAATTATCTAGTGTAACAAACCAATTAACTTACATTGGATATAAATATTCCTTATTCATACTCAGGTTATCATTGTATCCAAACTTCCGCAAAACAGTCCATGTCGTCTCATTACGTCCTCTTTGTATGAACAACGAATGCAAGTACAGGAAGCCTTTAAGATTGACACTATTATGTGAAACACCATCTTCCATATTCTTTCGCAGGACACCTTTAACATCATCAAGGACTTGTGGTTGCAGTGGAGTGTTAAAGCACCTGCATTGGAAGTTGTTAAGCTCCATGTCATTAAGAAGGCCGTCGCAGTCAATATCACATATTTTGAAGATTCTGATGAGTGCTTTCTTACAGGAATCTGTTAGCTAAGTATTAAAATGTGAAGTTATTAGCTCACCAAAAAAACAAACTGGTGGATGAAAATCCAACTTACATCACCAGTTTCAACTGCATAAATAGGTCCAGTTGGATGTAGCACTGCTTTTTGCGCATAGTAAAACATTTCAGAAATATTCTTCAATGTCCTTGCAGAACATTCAATGCATGTTTCCACCTCACAGAAGGCATCCATGATAGAATAAACACCCTAAAATAAATGGTAATCAAATTGAAAGCAATTACAAGTTTGATAAAAACATACCTCAATTGTTGAATATTCAACCAAATCAATTTTATTTCCGACGAGAACTACAGGTATCTGTTGATCACCACAAATCTCGCGGATTTTTGGTAGCCAGAAACTAGATATCCGCTCAATTGTATCATCATCATCAACAGCATAAACAACACAGATAACACTGGCCCTCTTAATTTGATCATTAAGATCTTCATCACTTTGGTCAGCTGATGAGTAATCAACAATGTTTGTTGGCACTTGCTCTGGTGTAACATCTGCTGGTATTGTAATTTCTTCTGCTTTGTGTGGGACAGTCTCAGGGAACTCTTCACTTACTAGTGAGAGGATCAAAGACGTTTTGCCTACTCCATGATCACCAACTAATAGTATTCGGACGTTACGTTTGGGTATAGCGCGGATGACCATTGTGCCTGTTACACATCAAACAAGAAAAATATCTGTTTTCCCTTGGGTTAAATCAATATAAACATGTGTTTCTGTAGGATAACAGTATTGTTACTCTTACAATAAATTACCAAAATGTGCACTAACCTGTTTGGTGTATTTTGTGAACTGTTAATGGAACTGTTTATAATTATCTGTGCAATTTCCCGCTTTTCCGCAACAACAGCCCTTCACACCACTTCTCATGTAATTACAAATAACGCACAAATTTAGAAATTCTTCTAGTTTATTTTGTTGCCTTTCAACCACCGGTCTTCCACTTACTTATTCTGATATTAACCAACTCTAAATGATAGTTCTTTGGTCATTTTCACGTCGATTTCCCAAACCCAAAATCCATGATTGTCAATCGCCAACCACACCGATTGTCACCCATGAATGTCACAGTTTTCGATCAAAACCACGAGATTCGTACTAACCGCAATAATATGACATCCACACCTTTTCTACACTTTATTCTACATGGAGTACCTCATACACTGACGTGAACGTTGTTACTCCAGATTTTCCTGAAGAATGTTGGAAAAGATCCGGAAAAAAACCATTAAAGGTTATGTAATGTTGACATCGTTTGGAGCGGTTACAGATCACAGACAGCAAGCACATCAGTGCGCAGCAGGAGATAATTTTTTCTGGCCGCCTTATATTGCTGCAGGCCAGGAGTTGGTATGGTGTTTACAGTAGTTTATTAACCCACGCTGCATTCAAGTATGCTGCAGAAGATGCGTGTTATTTTGGTAAATAAAAATCTAAATTGCTGGAAATAGACGTTTTGAAAATAATGTAGGTTTAATATAGGCAACACATGCATCAACTACAAAATTTAAAGAAGTTAAATAAATTTAGTTTTTATTCAATTGAGTTGATCAAATTGTTGACAAGACTCATATAACAAACAACAACAAAACAAACAACATAAATTTGGATTAATTCCATACAAAGAGTATTTTAGTACGCTTTTATAAGTTACATACCTTGTAACTTATCAATTTGAATTTTAATTTATGGAAAATGTGCGTTTTACCACAGACTTTAATTTATTCCACTTTGATTATTGTGAAAGAGATTGGTATATCAAACATATAATATTTTCAAACAAATGAAACGCTGAAACACGTGCTACTCTCTGTGAACGACGGTCATCATATCAATTCTAATTGAACAAGAAGGCTAGAAATTATATCTTTTCAATTGAATTTCCACCACAGTCGACCACAGGGACCAGCACCAAGTCTCGAACATTGTCAGAAATAACAACGTGGAATTTAAAAAAACTTTTTTTTTACAATGTATTTTCAAATGATAAAAAGACTTACTTTTGCTATCAATCATGGTGTCTTAAACTGAGATCTTTTCAGAAGTTATAAATGCAGAGATTTTATTTTCTTTAGTTCCTTAAGAAACACCTGGAAGAATTCAATTAAACTGTAATCTTTGAGTACAAAAATTTAAAATTTTAAAACAAAATATATTACTTTACAACATTAAAAAATTTATAAGGAACTTTTTTTTTTCTAAAAATGACTAATATGCATTTGCTTTTCTGCGTTCTTAAGCAGATTGTTAGTAGATTATTCTTGAAATATAACATGTAACTCAGTTTGACATGCCGATGCTGAGCACTTAATCAAGTGAAGGAAAAAGTAAGAGTTACGTTAGGTTGGCGAGACAGGCTGAGGCTAGGAGTTTACATAGTTTATAGAGCTGACCTAAATTATCCAGCATATCACTAAAAATTGCCCCGCGTTGTAAGCAGCTAACAACTCCACGAAATTATTAGTGGAATGTCCATTGGAAACTTAGAGGTATGATAACATAAATCAATCAATATGTTCAATTCATTAAGGATGGATTAAGTTGCGGTTGTGTTTCAGGAAACTATGTTGTATATTCAAATTGTGTGGTTTTTAGGTTATGTGCCAGTGTTGTTATGCTTGAACACTAAAAACCCACTAGATAAATTTCTATTTATTTTATAAGTCATGTTCATGCTTAACATTCATGGAAATTTCTTATAGACTGGACTTGCACTACTGTACAATAAATGTCTCAACACTTTCCTGCTTGACAACGTGTGAACATTTATTTAAATCTTATTCATTCCACTGTTGTTTAAAGGAAATCATCGTGAAAACAAGTTCCTTACAGGGAAGAGCGATTTTCAGCACACAAATTGTCGATTTGCAGAAAACCAAAGAGGAATGTGCGAACCGTGATTGGGACCAAGACCAATAATCTCAATCACTCTTGCGCCATGTGTACCTCATGAGTATTGCCGCGCCAAAAGCATCGCCGTGTTGCAAATATTTTATTAGTGAACCAAATATTTGTCCAGAAAGTTGCTGTCCGTAGGCATCGCTCGATTCGGCATTTGTTCAAGCAGCGCGCACGAATTTGTGACAAATAGAAAGGAAATGCACACATGTGTCGAAACACGACCAGCGGGAACGGGTTACAAACCACGCCATTAAATGTAACAGCAAACCTATGCCTACGTTTTATACAACGTGTTGCAATTAATCGGATTTATTAAAATTTATTAGAAAGTTGCTGTAGTCGCGGCAATAAAGTTATCGCATAAAATTTAATTAGCCGCACGATGGACGTGCGTAAATCGCCAAAGATATAACAAATTGCTAACAAGAGGTTCTGCAAATCTAACAAGTGAATAAACAAGTGGTTGATGTCCAGATTGACAACATGTTACTACTGCATTTGCAGTTGCATTTTACTATACAATAGCACTTTCAGAGGTATTGTCTGAAGAAAATTTATAATGTGAGCAACTGCCTCTAAAACTATGTAAATTGTTGTTAAACCAATCCAGAGGGAATTTGTGCAATTATAATTCTAAAATGTTTACACTTCTTTGCTAGTTACTTTGAACGCTGGTAGAGTCCACAACCGTGATCTCTGCAACCACTGCAACGCTTTGCAACTATAACCACAATTCACATACAAGTCATGTTACATTTAGAACATTTGTTCATTTCTTTAGTTCACATTGTTCACCATAACAATTCATGAGGTAATGATATCTTTTCATAAACTACATCAATCAAAGCCTCGTACAGTGAAATGGTGTCATTTATCTACCTCTTAACACATGATTAACTCAACAATTTTCTTTCTAGCACTTTCTTTCAGCTATAATTGTATACTATACTTACTAAGCTTCAATCTATCACACAACAATGTTCATGGACTTTAATAAGCAACATTGCTTTGATTCTCTAATCAAGCGTGACTCAAAATGTAGCTAGGCTAAACACTGTGGGTGAGAGAGCCTATGCAACCCAACATACCTCACAATGCATTTATGTTCAACCACATAAAACAACTCAGCAGAAAAATGCGAATAATATGAATTGATTAATGGCTTGTTGGTACAATGCGAAGCCATAAAATAAAATAACGCACAATTATTATAATAGACAGTGCGATTTATACCGATTATAGGTATTAGCAGGCGAGAAATTTCAATTGTTAGAGCAGTTCAAGCACGTCGATCCAAGGTGTGATAAATGTTGCCTGCCTACTAACTTTACATATGAGGAGCTGTTTTGTCCCTGGTACAGCACTTAAGGGCACTTAGGATATGAAAAAAAAATTGATGTTGGAATCATTTGCAGCGTTAGAAACATGGAGAAACGGATGTTGATCCATTTGTTAGACCATAATCAATACATAGCTTGAGGGTCTTGCTTGAATTTTACTCTTAATGAGTGCCTGACAAGGATATTGTGATGGATAAGGTAACACAAGGTCAAAACTGATGAAATGACGTTATAATTTTATTTAAATCATTCTAACTTCACCCAATAAACTATAATTTTAAGCTTCAACTTTTTACATGTGTAAATAAACAATAACTAATAAGTAAACCCATGTTTTTTGAAGATTGTATAACACTGTTTCATAGCATATAATTTGGTTTTTCGATTGACTACAATCCTAGCAATTATCTACAGTGTTTTTGTACTTTATGCAAATTTCAAGCCAATTGCGTTGGTAAATTACCGCAAGTGTTATGAAAACAACGTAAAACACACATATTTCCTTTAATGAACTTCTCACTCAAAACTTTATAGTTTTATCAGTTGTAGACTAGATAGTAATTGAAGTAATTGCCATAAAATATTCCTCTAGACGCGTCTTTATAGAAGATTACATTGTTATGGAGTTAGAAGGTAGAGAGGTGGATTAAAGTGCTTCTTCTTTGGTACGGAGGAAAGCGTTTAGTACTCAGTCTAGTTGGTATTGCGGATTTCGACATGAATCCCACTTTTAACATTTTCAATCAAAGCATCTTTATTGGTTTACAAATTGTTGGTTTACGAATTATTAGACTTCAAAAGTAGAGATTTTGGCGTTATTTAAGATTGAGATCTTAGATTTTATGGTTGATTGTAAAGAAATAATTTAGTTAAGTAGTTTTAATGCGAATGTTCAAATTTGAACAGGTTAGGAAGTTGCTTAAAGTTTAAAAGAATACAAAATATTTCTGATTGCAAATTATTTTAAAGAGATTTTGCTTACAATCCTATGAATGAATCTTTGGAAAACAATTGGAAAGAAGTCACCAAATTGGGATTTTACTAGGAATCTCCTTAGATTGGGTTAGGTTGGGTCAGGTTGAGTTGGTATCTGCGCTGTGAAAATTGCTGAATATAAATATATCGAAATTGAATTTTTTAACAGGCCATTCTACCTCAGTTGATTTTGATAGATATCCATGAGATCAAATTGTATTTTGACGTTTTATTCTAATTAATGGAATTTACGTAATCTATCATTATCTAAATTTTATTGTAACGTATTTCCACTTTAACATATTGATGGAAAGTTTTATTAGTTGTACGACTACAACATTGCTTTTTCTCTTCAAGATATCTAACAAATGAATACAAGACACTTTGTTATCAAACTCAATAAAATCCTCAAATATAAAATGTGTGAATCAAATTCTTGTCGGTATAATTAAAATTGTTTATTTAAAAAGCACTAAAGAATGTCACTTTCTTATACACTGCATTCTTTCTATTAATTTTACCTCGTACGCCAATCTGAAATCAAAATTCTAGATTCGTCATCCTTCCATTCCCATTCTTTGCTTTTCATTCATTCTTGATTCGTCATTTGCCATTCGTTTGTAAATCAACTTGTTCCTAACGCTCTCAACTGTGCACTGCCTTCGTGTTTTTCCCATTTTGCTGCCAACTTAACACCAAACAAAAGAAAACTCCTCTTAGAAAAAGACAAAAAGTCCCAGCACAAAGCGCACCGCGTCATTGCAACCGTGCGAATTTATTTTTTCCGTCTCCTTGTTGAGATTTGTAACATTTCTTACATTTCTAAACACTGCCACATTGCGCCACAGTTATAATGCATGTAATGCAACGTGTGTCATTGTTTCTCTCACGATGATAAACGATTAAATTGCGATTTCGAGCGTTATGTGAAATATTGCAAGTCACAACATTCTCTTTTTTATTCCCCAATACCAGCTGAGTTTAATGAAAATAATAAAAACATAGCATTTAATTTAATACCGAATCAATTCATTATTATGATAACATGATTACATATTTATTGTCTATTAGTTTACTATGACGTAAATCTAAAGCGAGGTGATTGTGTGCGATCAACATGGAGACAGAATTCGCGAATTATTTGCACAATTGCATCACAAATAGCGTCGGTGTGGTGCGCTCAGTGCATTAGTATTGACAAGCACAAAGTACGATATAATATAGTGAAATGCAATGCAATTACATTTAAATATGATATGAAGCATTTATATGCTTGAGCGTTCAGACGGCTGCGAGCGAGACTGGAATTGGAGGTGAACAGAATGAATTCAAATATGCATTGGATTCGAATGTTGTGAAGGTAAGTAAGTGCAAGTCGAATAGTGAAATTTTAATTCATGTTATTTTACCATGTGCAATAGTAGAGATATACTGAGAAAACATCTATTAGTAAATATGGTATGGAAAGTTAACTGTAAATTAAAACCAAAGTTACAGAATAATAAAGAACAATACACTTTAACTGATATTAATTTGTTTATTTTAATAAAGATGATATTGGCTTGAAATCTTTTTTTTGTCAAAATTACATTTAAAAATTGCAGCTTTTCTTGTAAAAAAAAAAACGTCAACGTGAAGAGGTTTTAGGCCTTGCAGAGAATTGTAGGTTAGAATTTTAACCTACAATTCTCTGCTTGAAAATTATATTCATTAAAAAACACTTTATTAAAATATATTACAATTCTGGTACTATAAAATTACATATGTGTTGTACTCTAATCATACACTACTCTAAGCATAGGATTTTTAGCTACTTTCCTAATTTTCATGTATTTAAATCAACTATTTCGTGCAATGGATTTATGAGACACAAATGCCCTATCTATTATACTACCATAATAGATCCAAATTGCGCAAATAGAATTATATAATACACTATTTATTATCCTAAAAAATGGATCCTTTCCTCACAATTCCAAACTTCTTCTTGTTGTTATGTTATGACAAATACCATAAATTTGATTTCCTAAAAAACTATTCAAATTTTATGCACACCTCATTTTTGACTTGTACTTTCCTCATAAACTAAGTTAACATGGATTAAATTTTAGTATAATTTGCATTTGGTACTAAAACATAAATATAGCTACAATTCTATTATTCTGTACAACCAAATCTGGCAGTAACTAATCTACTTAACATAAATTATGATCATTCAACCAAAGCAAAAAATATGTAATATTTCTAAAACTAACTACCATATAAAATATATTTGTACAATACAAAAAAAAAATTTACAAGCGAATATTAATCGCATTCTATGAATGATATAACGCGAGCAAACAAACAGAACGAATGTGTAAATCAAACCAAAATTAGATATTACAAGTATCACACAGTCAAAAACAGTTGAAAGAGTATTATAAATAGTACGCAACACATAAAAGTACAACTAAAAAGTTTCGATCTTTTGTAAACCAACAGCTAAGCCAACTTATATCTATTTACTTAGTAATTTTGCGTAGAAACTCTCTCAGCCATCTGAGAAACTTTAAAATAATTTTGACACTGTGTCAAATGAACAACTTTTTCTTATTGATTTTAGAATCATGAATGCTGATTGAATTTGCATTTTTTTCAGGTCTTTAGTAATCTAATTTGGTTGAGTTAATGGTGTAATGAGATGAAAGCGTCAATGGTTAAGTGATGGATTGCTTTAGATTAGCAAGCGGATGAAAATAAAACAGTTACGTATGCGTTGTAACACTGTAGATTAATTCAATGTGAAACTGTGAACTAGATTGTTAAATTGACCAGGATTTAGAGTTCTGCATCAATTATACCAAATTAACTTATTTAGGTGCAATTAAGTTTGGTCATCAGTGAAATTATAGCTTTGAAATAATGGTGTAGTAAAAAAGTTTTAAAAAAGGAGAGTTATTTCTGAAGTTTATTTAAATATAGTTACAAATGGATTGGTAATTTTAAAGATATTAGAAAAGAACAGAAGACTATGCATTATCCATAAATAAAAAATATAACAAATCTAAAATCTAATTTATGCATGATTTAATATCTATACAAATATTTTGAGTAAATAAAAAAATCGGTGAAAAATTAGAAATAATATAATAATAATTATAATTATTAGATTAAAATAAAATATAAACATTTAAGGTTACAGGTTAAAATGCTTCAAATATTTTTATAAAAAGTGATATTTGGTTATTATGTCTAATATTGGTTTAATTTGCAATCAATCTAATACTATTGTATTTACTTAAGTTAATACATCAACTACTATGCTTATTACAATTATTGAGGCTAAATACTATTAACTTTGCACTGGAAAATATCAAATTTATAGCAAGCAATAGAAAAGAAAATTAATTAATACATTAATTTTCTTTTTTTTTTCAACTTGTTTTTTATTTAAATAAATTTAAATGATATTGTACTCAATATATAGAATTATGTAATTTACAAATGTAATCTTATAAAATTAAAAGTAAAATATACTCTACCACAACTCTAAATGTTTTTCCCCGTGTGTATCTCATTAGTAAGAAAGTATTAAGAACAGTAAAATAGCAATTGCTTTTAAAACGTAATGCATGGTATGTTAGGACTCTATACTTTTTTTTTCAATTCCCCAAAAACAAAGTCCCTAAACATGATATTTTGGCAACAACAACCGGATATTGCGTACACACTCAAAGCGAGTCAAAGTACTTGAACACATTATATCTGCATTTACTCGAGTTATTTATTTGTGTTGAGCATTTTATGAACGAATGACTGTCGCTTAACTAATTCAGGTGTGCGAGTCGTGTACACGCAATGACGAAATGATAGCAATCCACAGAAGCACTTTCACTGCTTGGCCAATTGCAAAAATTTGACTCGGATTAGTTACATTATACAAAATGTTGTCGAATATACTAAACATGCTTGAAAAGCAATTTTGTTTAACGCGCTCCGTATTTTTTTTGGGATGTAAAGAAAACAACAATTCGTCATCCCATTAATTATTTCTAGAGTGCTTTAATGGAGAACTTGAGGAAATGAATTGATCGAAGCAATGATTAAATGATATGTTATTTTCCATGGATTGAATAAACATGGCATATATATGTAGTTAAACAAAATTAAAAACTACCTACGAATCACAACATATAACAACATTATAGAGAATCTAACCAAGGCACTGGACATCCTCATAGTTACTATGAATTTAGTTGAAGTAGAAAAGAAAAGTAAATAGCTGGCAACATCTGGTTTGTTTTCCGCTTTTACTTTCTACATGTCTGCCAAAGTAAAACGAATACAAATTTTAAGCCTACTAGCTATTAAAATTAAACATTAATCGTTATCAGTTTCATCGACCATTGGTCATCAGATAAAGTTTATAATACTCTTACACCAATTGCAATTCTAATCTGAAACCTTAGGATTTAAGCGCACCACAAAAATATTTTAATCATTGGAAGAAATGACCACTTTCGCCATTTCAAATTAACATTTAATGCTTTTAGTTTTGATAGATTTGTTGTAGAAATGATTGCAATGAAGTGGTAGTGTTTTGCTGGATTGGTAGTTTGCGAGTAATTAAGTTTGAAAGTATGAAATTGATAACGAGCATTAGCAAATAACGATAGGCACTAAAATATTGATTGGCGCTGGCTGTAATTTATTTGTTGCAAAAAGATGGCCATAAGAAAGTATGACGCGTGAAGTAAAATACAAGGATTCAAATAGATTTGTGAGGGGCATTAACTAAAACGCAATCAGCAAGATTTTTATTATTGGCGTACTAATGAAAATAATTTTGCATTTATTAACATACAAATAAAAAAAATATCTAACTAATTATTGCAAATTAAAAATATAGACAAAATATGTGGGTTTTTTTGATAGAATTTATTTTTTATAATTAAGGAATACATGCTACGGCAAATTTCTCGTTGATTTCACGTGGTCCTTGCCTCAATTCATACAACTTGGTTGCATGTTTAAAAGAGTGACATAGAAAGCCAGCCTTAAAAGGTTTGGATTCCAAGAGCATTTAGTAGCCGAGATAATTAGACAAAACACGGAAATCTGACAGGAGCACGTGGTCGTGACGTTTACTTTGCCCCTTTGAACATATACTACCCAATTTCCACATTTTTTTGAATTTTGTCCCAAACTTTGACAGTATTCTTTAAACAGTCAA
>JAODGC010000007.1:7647709-7668291 GCA_027574925.1 Ecitoglossa quadriceps
TTAAACACATTTTTTCTTACCAACATATAGCAAATACGTAACAATGATAACAATTCGGAATTAAACAATGTGAAATGTGGTGATACTGGTAAAGTGATAACCGGAAATCCTCGTCATAAATATCTTAATTACATAACACAATTGCATTGTAAACGGTAATAAATTAATTTTGCAATGGCATGCGCGACAAAGTGAAAATAGAAATAATGAATGGTGAATAGAAGGTTGGTTGGAAATGCCCACGAGCATCTTAATGCAAGTTGATTGAGCAAAGTTTGAATCAAGTTAAAGATTAACCTCAAGTGAAGTGTAGGTAATAAATTATTGGACCATGGGCAAAATTAGAAGGTGAAACAATTGTTGGCTAAATGTACAGGTGTCACAATGATTTTCATGGACTTAGATTAGTTCAAGCATTTTTTAAGCACACCATCTCAGAACTGTTTTAGAATTGGCATAACGTCTATTGAATAGATTATTTTGATTACAATAGAAATAAGGAAATTGAATTAGATGATAGCCAGAGTGATAATTAATCATTTTCCACTCAACTATAATGCTTTTTGGATTGAAACGAAAACTAATTATGCAACAAATTGGAAGTGAGCGCTTTGAATCTATAAATTAATTAGCATAGTTCATTAATTACTTGAGTGAAAATTTATGATTCATGCTAGATTAGAGGAAATTTATATATGCACTTTAAACTAGGATATCAGTTTCTTATTGATGGACTATTAATTTATTTCCTCCTATGAACGGATTGTAAATCAGAACGGAAATTAATTTAAATATACAAACTATTGAAATAAGCAATAACAAATTAACTTAAAGAATTGTCCACATGGTATTAATTAAACACCAACAAGTTAATCATGTCGATTTTATTAAATTTGATTAGAAAAGTAGATAATTTAAAAAATGATTTATATTTGACGCAATTACGTCCTGTTTGTATTCGAAGAAATCATAAATTGAGAAGTAAAATAAAATATTACTAAACTTGTGTACCAAAACAACCTTTGATATGGTGTGAAATATTAGGCTTCTCCAAACCCAGTACTATGTGTTTAGAGTGGGACGTTATTTTGCTTGCAGCAGGAGAGACGCTGCAGGAGAAATGTTCGGGTTCAACTATATAACAAACTTCTGGAACAGGTACAGCAATCTATGGTTTATGGGCTGGTTCAACCACAAGTTCACAAAAATTGATTAATATAATTATTCCGTAAACGTAGAGTTTGACATTTTCAAATAAAAAGTAAACAAAAAAAAAGTTAAGCACCTGATCAAAAGTCATAGAACCAATCAAACAATAGGTGTATTGTTGATAAGAATTTGGAAGCTTCTGGATTACGTTGGTTCACTGGTTTAGTTTTTTTTCCCCAACTAGTTTCGTTCTTCTTTGAAAAGTATTTTTAATCTGGTACTGATAGAAAATTGTTTGCATATTTAGATAAAAGTGATGCCTTAAATAACAAGCAATATAAATAAATGTGGAATGTAAAATTTTTATTTCACATTAATTGTTGGTTTGTCACCAAAAATCTCTTCTTGTCATATGGTTTTAGCAATTTTTTTGCGTGAGAACAAAATTCTCCTAACTGTTGCATTCTCAATCACTTCACTAATCATATAATAAAATACCAATCCCAACTAATAAGAAAGTGCAAATTTCCGTCATAACAATGAAAACTGTAGTCACTGAGAAAGAATGTGAAAATGTAAGGAGAGCAAACGTATTCACCTGTCAATTACGAAGTGTAACATAGCAAGACAATATAAGTTGATAACATTCAGTTTCAAGTGAATTGTAGGCAGTGCACGTTGATGCAATGTTCGTAATTGTGATAGGCATAATCGCAACTTGTGATCATGATCATGAACGTGAACAACATACGGCGTACAACGCATAAAGTAAAATGTAATGTAAAATCTTACTTTCTGCCACTTTCGTTTATATGTGAGAACTTAGGTATTCATTGATTAAGCGGAGATATAATCGGCAATTGTGCAGTAACCATAGGGAAACTGTATGTTGTCAACAGTTAACAATTTTGAGGAAGAAAAATATGACAATATAGACACGTGATGGATAGATGCTAGGAAAGTATGGGCATTGAATGAATGGATGTTTAAGAGACTGTAGCGAATATTATATTTAATGCAGGATATGTGATTTTCTTGGTTTTACGGAAATAGGAACATAGTGGTACTTTAGGAAAAGTGTTGTTTCGGAACTGAGTTTGTTAAGAAACTAATTCACATTTAACTAAACTAACAAAGTATTCTATAGGTTTATCAATCAATGTTAAATGCGTCAATTGAAATTTTATTCCTTTGTCTAAATGTGACATGTATGTTGGGTTGCATCTTTGCTTATTACAAATCAAGGCTATTTTTTTTTGTGGAAATACCACAATTCAAATTATAATACATGATATAAAAAGTTTAAATTTATACGAAGTAAAATTCCTTTTTTTATTGGGTTTTTTGTATAGTTTAACAATTATTGGTGTGTAAATAACAAGCAATACATTTACATCTTACAATAAATTTTAATTTATGTATTTTTATTATTTCATGCTCTACATATTAGTCAGTTCATTGTTTTTATTTGGTTTTTAATGTAACATAAATTTTAATTTCTTTAACTTATATTACAAATACCATTATTAGTGATTAAACTTATTTCACTTTTCAAACATAATAATTTCTTATAATTTCCAGCATTAATTCAACATCAATCTTTAATACATATCACAATCACTTTGTACATATGAGTATTTATTTATAGTATTAATGTATCTACTTAGTTACAATTATCCTAATATTAATAGCAAGTTAAAATAATTAGTAAATAACAGAGCCTTTCCTTAAATTGGGAAATTGCACAAGAAATAAGTTATTCATGACTAATTGAGGGCAATTTATAATCTATAATTGACGATTGAATAATAAGAATGGAGAATTTTGCTAAAAGTTTGTTAATGCTAATGCAGAGTGAAATTATAGTGTAATGCTAATTACGTGATACACATTTACTTCCAACTACTTACCCATATTATCTAGCAAAAGCCACATAATATTTGTGTTGTAATTTATAATACTAGATTACTACAAGTACATTGTTAGTATCTTTGAAAATGTATATACATTTGTAAAAGCAAATTTAATTATGATTGAAATGATTTGGCTACTTTTACTGTCATAAGCTGTAGTAATAAGTAAGTATAGCTATATATTACTTATATTAGTATATTGAGTAGAATGTTGAGTCATGTATGTAATAGGAGTGATAAATTATTTAGTGAGAGGTAAAATCAATTGATCATGAATATAAAATTTTGATATTAAGAATAAATCAAATATTTTTACAATTTAAATATAATTACATAATTTATCACGTTAAAATCAGAGAACAGGTATTTAGGGTTATTATGATATCTCTAATTGATTGAAATAATTTTGCAGTGATTTATATTGTATTTAAAAAAATATTTTTTAAGAGGTTATGAAAGGAAAGGACAAGTGTCATAAATTTTTTTTCGCTCAAATTTCAATTTCTCCAAAGGCCTACGAGCTTAGCGCCCTCTGTTACAATTAAATATATTATATATGAAGAAATGGGAGGACGAAATAGCAAAGATAATGAAAGAGAAAGGAATTACAACAAGGGAAGCGGCGAAGATGGCCCAGGACAGGGAAAAATAGAAAGAATTCGTAAGAATGTAGGAGGACAAAATCTCGACACCCAAATGGGTAGAAGAGAGAAGATTATATATATATATATATATGTGAAGGCAACAAATTATGTCAATATAATATTAATACATAATTGTATAATTATTGCACAGCTGTCCTACTTTGATATATCAATGGAATAACCTATAAATAAAATGACTTGAATAATACAAAAGGACTTTGCTTCCAAAAAGAAAATGTTAATCACTATAAAAAGTATATTACTATAAAGAATTTTTGCTAAAATAAAAGAAATTTTTATAGCAAGAAAATAATGGAAATTGTATAAAATCACATGTTATTAAGATGTTGATAAACATGTTGTACGTTTAGTTGCCTATTAACTATTGCTTTATTAAGTTGTAAACTATACGCATAACTGAAATATTTGCAAATTGTCTGAAATAAACATAAAACATATTGCTATACATTATACTTGTTATAATACTAGATAATTTCTTTGATGCTATTCAGCAAGTATGCATTTTATTAGATATTCATTTATAAAGGTTATAAAAACGATAGTATATTAATGTAAATCTGAAGTAATATTAGTAGTCTAATTTACACGCATTTTATTACTTAATACTCAATACTATGAATATTAATTAAAAAACTTTTATTTTTTCTCTTTTATATTATATTGCATAATAGTAACATTCACTATACTCACTCACTCTTGACTCAAATAGAACAAAACGCATTATTCCTATCCCACATTCAATAATAAACCACACCAATAAAATATTTCTTTTTAATAGATTCCGACAATTGCATCAATCAATAGAAACTATAAAAGCAGACCATAAACTATGAGACATATCCTTTTATTCTTCATCATATCATAGTATGCTATATCCTATCATGATTGTCACAATAAGAGCAAGATAATAAAACAAGAGTACATAAATCTCCTCGAAGCATTGTTGAGTTTAGTTGATTAAATTATTAGTTATGCATTACTACTTGTATATAGGCCATTGCAACTAAAGTGATCTTCATAGATATTTCCATACAATCAAATTGTATTTTGATGTTTTGCTCTCAAGTTTGCGCAGTCTTTGCATGAAAATTTTGATTAAATCTAATTTCCATTTTGACACATTGTTGGAAAGGCATATTGAGATTCTTTGCGAACTTAGAAAAATATATTGACGATAGATGGCGATACAAGTTAGACATATATACATTAACCTAATTTAGTGATTTGTTGATCTTGGTTACAAAGTATCTGATATTTTATATTATTGTCAAGGAAAGGAATATTTGTTTCCGAATGTAAATTGAAAATAAAAATTAAAGCAAACATATGAATTTAGAAAAGAATGTGTATAAATGAGAATATAGGATTTATTAATGAACCATATCAATAAGAAGTATTTTATTGGTGTAATGTATTAATTAATCATTAATAGAATAAACATGCAACCATCAATATATACTATAAAAACAGGTCATAAATTTAATATTATATTATGCCAGTCAATGTCGTGGCAATAAGATAATAAAGTAAAACTGCGTAAATCACCTCGACCACATCCGGTATCGCTCCATTTCTATTTTTCACTATTCTAAAGATATTATTAGAAGTGCAAAGAAAATGCTTTATTCGCGCGGATTGTCATTTTCTTCATTCACTTCGTTTACTTGTCATCTGGCTTATGTTGACTTAGTTGACTACTGAAGTACTATGAATTTAGCGTTTGGTATATACAATATACTAATGTTTACTTACCGTGATTGATACGTCGGACTTATTTATTGGTCAACTTGTAGTATTTGCTGGTAGAATATGTCTTCTTGCAATTGCTGCATTAACGCACAAGTTGTGTTGACGCTCATTAAGCATGTTTAAGCAATTGCACTGTCAACGCACCTGTGAGTACAAGAAAGGAAATGTGGAGTTGGTAGTATGGCATGCAACAGGAACAATTTTGATCAATCAATTGATTAACATATTGTGGGTCATTCGTTAGTCTTCTAGACTGTTAATTTCTAGGTCTTAATTAGTAATTGTCGTGAAAGCTAGAGATTTACTAAAGATGTGTTGTGATACTATTATTTATTTTGATATTTAGCATAAATTTCAGGTTGCACACTTGTTAATGCGAAAAAGGTAAATATAACTTGCATTAGGTGCAATTAAAATGACAATAATTTTCTTATTTAGAGTCGTTTAGCTTAACAAGAATAAATCAATAATCGAAAATAATTTTATATATTTAATTGATATTTAATTATAGTTATTTGGTTGATCTAAATTACCTTAGAAGAAAAAATTAATCAAATAACGAAAATAATGTTAATATGGTTGCCTATAAAGTATGCATTCGCATTTTTTTTCTTCTTTAGAACTCTACTCACTAGTAACAATAAACTACGAACTATATTTTAAGTAAAACTGTTGTATATAATTAACCAAACTTATTCAAATAAATTCATTCCTTGATTTACACAAAAATGAGCAGTTTTTATATAATTTTGTGTGTTTGGTTGCCTATTAAAGGAATATTTAATTTACATAGGCAAATTTTAAGATTTACGTTCCTCCTAATATAATATATACGAACATAATATATACGTTATAAATTTATATAAGTATTTATATTGCAAATAATTTAATTTATTAATATCATTTTAAAATTCCTTTAAGTTTTATAGGTACATTAATTAATTGATATATTATAACATGCACTTGCTCTGGTCTTAATTTCAACTTTTACTACCTACAAACACACTAATTAGGTATAATCATTAAATCCAATAAGTATTAATGTAAATTCAATTAAACCAGATTGATAGGCACGTTTTCTATTTGCCTTCCACCCTTTGTTCGTTCATTTTATTTAAAACTGGTTTGTTACAATTCCTTGCACTCTGTAAGCACATGAACATACCGAGTAAATTATACTAAGAATCTGAATGCTCATGCAACAAAATTACCCTTTAATTATTCAATACCTGCGCATTTTTTTAACGTTGACTTCGAAGGCGGAGAGCGAGCAAATACTAGGTTAGATATTTATATTGGCTACTGTTTGCTAATTATGGCTCGTGCACGTTGTAAGTCTTACTACATTGGCTCTTATTAATTGTTAATTGAAAGACTGAAAATGGAAATGGCGAATTATGTATGGAGATTAAATTTATAATTTATTAGGGAATAAAAATTATAATTGTTTAATTATTGATTTTTTGTGGATTAAAATGTTAAATATGCATTGTATACCTGTATACCTGTATTATATACTGTATTATATCAAATAGAAAATTATTTCATCTCATGTATCTATTGATACATACATATTGATACATATTGATACATAACCATTGTAATGTATTGTTAGTTTATATTAAAATTGAATTATATCCAAATAAGTTTTAATAATTATCGCGTAGATAATTGGTAAATATTTGTAATGAAAATCATCCGATGAAACACTTTCTCGACTTGAGTTGACACAATTTTTAGGATTGGTATTTCTGTCGTCAACTGTCGAAGCAAGCTGAAATGAATTCTGAGAAAACTAGAAAGATTTCAGTAATGATTCGATTGGAGAAGATAGAATAATACTAGAAGAACTAAAAAGTTTATTTCGAATTGGTTGCCAGTGAGACGTTAATGAAATGAACACAAATAAAGAAGAAATAATAATAGATAACGACATAAGTTAGTTATATATTTGTTAATTTTATATATCAGCTGATATTGATAGATTTTCATGTAATCAAAATTTTTTTTTTAAAATGAGCAGTCTATCTATAAAAATTTTAATTGAACCAAATTTCCATTTTAACATACTTATCGAATACTTTAGTTATTATACCAAAAAGATTATTGGGTTTAGATAAATATATATCCGTATTAAAATTGTAAGCTGTGGATATGAAACTAGTTAATTTATTCATTGGTAATTTTATAGTAACGTTTATGACTTAGTTTGAATCGGAATCTGTTAGTTGATTACCAGTGAGACATTAATTTCTTCAATACAAATTTGGAGCACAAAATTTAGGTTTCTAGCGCATTTTAATTCAGCTACTCTCATTTTTCCTAAAGAGTATACACATTAACCACATTTTCATCTTTTATCTCTTTATAATTTCAACACACATTATACTTTTAAGATTCTTCATAATCATATATCAAGTCAATGTTATGCTGGGAAAGTATTTTATTCTTTGCACTCTGATTCACTCTCCACTTTACTACAAATAAAATCATTTTTTACTTTGTAACTCTTTGCATTTCTTTTCTTCATATTACTCTTGATTTATACGTTTTATGACATCTGATAAATGACACTGATAAATTTGTATTATGAATAATTACAATATTACCATTATTGTGTACGCATAAAACAGGAAGCCAAAAAAACCTGACAACAATATGGGACGAAGCGCATTGTTAATGCTAATACTACTTTTAATGTTTACTCAGTTCATTACTATTAATTTGATAACAAGCAAACGATGAATGGATGCATAATGAGCGAGTGTGGTACGCGTTTTATTGTTGGATTTTAAGCGTAATTTCAATTGTGGTTTGGTAATGGATTGTAACTGTGTCAGTAATTAGTAGAAGTTTCCAACTTGTGTTTGGCATTGATTTTAACCTAGTTTGGTGCGAATTTTGTTAATGACTATACAAACTGGGAAATTTCATGCACAATCTCGTTTTGGGCATTGTTTTTGCGTAAGCACTACACTAGATAATCAAACATCAAGCATTTACATTCTCAATGATTTTTAGCATTGAAGAAATTGAAAGTTATTAAGTTTCATTATAAATCATAGAACCGATTTATTTTTATTTCATTTTATTAAATTATTTGGACCGTACCCTTACATTGGGAACTAGATGCAGTGAGAATATATATCATTTCATAAAATTCTCGCAGGATTCAAATTTGGGTCCCCTGAATAAACACATTGGTGTCGCTGCTGTAGTCAGACGGCTTACCAACTGCGATACGGAATTGGGTGCCTATTCCGCGGCGACAGCGAACGACAAGTTGACGTCGAATTTTATTGGATTTGGTATTCAGCTGGGCATCAATTTTACTGTTGATCAGAACCTTAGCTAGTAGCTTACTAGCTTTGGAAATTTGTGAAAATTGAAGTATGTGTATTATTTCAAAAAATGTATTAACTTGGGTCATCATTATTCAGTTATTATTGGTATAATAAATAATTATGGGAAGAAAGCCATAAATTGTGGAGTGAAATAATACCATAAAACATAAATTGCAATTTATTGAAAGGACTTGAGTATTGAGCTATTGAATCACTCATTCTTAATTGTATATTGCTTATAAAATTCATTCAATGCATTTCGAGTTGCATTAATTTACATTATATTTAAACTTATAAATTATTTATTCATCTAAAAATAAAAAACATTGAATAATCTAGTTTCATTGTAATTGTATTTTTATCCTCTTCTTATATGTTCAATAAAATTGTGAAATTTTTTTTTCTTAAAATCTAATCATTTCCTATTTTAAACACTTGTACATGGAATACTTCTTATCCTTTAGTTAGTGTCTAAGTTTCTAAAGCAATTCTTTCCATAGTAAGCAGTCAAACTCTTACCTTAAGTACTAAGTAAAATAGTAAAATGCAAACTGAATGTATTTGCAGCATTTTCCAATTTAAATGTCTCATTGTCGCAGCGCACATGTTTTATCTTTTTTATGCGTTTAGAATGCGTTTATGCGTTTAGCCCGAATGCTTTTCGCATAAAATGTTTTGCGTAAACTCGATGTATGAATAATTTATCGCGAAAAGCGTTTAAAATGTTGGCGCGTTTCGTACGCGCACTGTGGTTCAAGCAACTAGTGAATAAATTGATTTTAAAGAGACATGAACTTCAATAGAGTGAAGGAAATCATGTGGCGAATATTAAAATGGAAACGGATACTTTGTAGCTAGAATGTACTAATTTATTATATTCGTTTATAACAATGATAATTAATGTGGAAATTTATTGTATTGTGTGGAACGCTGTTATCATACATTAATGGAAAAATTAGAAGTTGATAGGTAGTTTAATTTAGTATTTAACATTTTCTAAGATATTTATTTTGTTGTTCATTAATGCAAGGAGAGCAAGGACGTAAGAATAGTCCATATTAATTAGTAATTTATAAGAAAATTATCTGGTTCCTTTAGGAAAATTCAAATAAAGAATTTTATTACTAATTTTCAATATGTACTTTGGCAAAACTACTTTATCAATTTACTACTTGTAATATAATACTCTCAGTAAACTAATTTCTTAGTTCTTACAATCCACTAAATGAAATTTATGAGGATTATTATTATGATAGTTTATATGATAATTCTATGATAGTTTTAATTCAAATTTTAAGAGTTGTATCCGTTTACGAGAAAGCAAGATGTAAATCATGGTTATGTTGATAATACCTACGCCGCATTACTTTTAAAAGCGATTTGTCGGTCGATTTGCACGATGCGCTGTCTTGGAATTACCAGATCGATACACATCCCATACAACAGTGTCTGGCATGTACAAGAAGTTGGTGTAAAACTTTCACTATTTAGTGATTTTGAAATGTTACTAGTTTCGCTACTTATCTCCTTGTTTTGTTCGATGTGATAAATTGAAAGTGCAAGTACTGACAAAATTCATGGGAATCAAATTTAGTGCGGATTTATGAAAGATATAAAGTATCATGATTCAGTAATATAAGCATGTATTGAAGAAAGTATTGAAATATTTTATAGATAATGCAATCAATTTTTTTAAGACTGAGTCTGATAGGATTATTAGTATTTTAAAAGTTCTAAGATTATCAACCTAAAAGTCTAAAATGTTAATTTATAAATTTTAGATGGAATTATTACAAAACTTTTCTCAATAATTATAATGCTTTAAAAACCAAAAAAGTAATAATGCGATAAAATATTTTAAATACCAGTAAAAAATTACAATTAATTTTAATGCCATCAAATTTTAAGCTTTACGTTTAATTCCCTTTGGAAGAAAATGCAATAAAACATGAAATATGTGAAGTCACCAAAAATCTATCTAAAAATCAATTTGATGTTACTTTCTATCAAATGAGGTTATACTAGTTAGCGCTACTACTACTACTACTACTAACTATTATGGGTTTAAAGTACTCTCAACTGTCACTCAATTGCTATCTTAACAGTGTCCAATTTAGCTGTCCTTGCACTGTTTAAAATCAAATTCTCATGTCGCATGTCGCAACAAATCGTGTGTGTTACTCTCACAAGAAATCAATTCGCTGCACACAAGTGCATTCATCAAAGCAACAAAACGTTAATAAATTGAATTTAGTCTTTTTGTTGTTATAAGCTTACTATAGGCTTTACAATACTATTCTATATTGTAAAGGCCTAGATTAGACGGGATTCCGGAAGGCGTTCGACCTTCGTCCGGAGTTTTCACAACGATTCGCAATCATTCCACGAGTGCGCATACTTTCGAAGCATGAAAGGTGGAGTCGCCTCGAATGCAAATGCCATTCACTAGTAACAACTATCCTATAACTACACATTCACACTGCAAGAAATTAACACAATGAAAGAGAATTGGTGCATTAATAGAGTGAAAAGTTAATTAATACCTTAAAAATAGTCAAATTCCACAATCGATTTGTTTTTATTTGGTGAAGGGGCAAAGCAGAGGGGGTATTTAATAAAGCATCTTAGAAATAGTCCAACTAGAATATTATTCTTCACAAATAAACTGAAATAATTGTAAAGACAGTTACCAAAAATCACTTCATCCAAGGAAACACTATTCTCAGTGTCTGCAGTAGTAGTACTTACGGTAGATTTACCATCGCCGACGCAAGGTGGTGGAGAATCGCTGCGAGAAGGAGTTCTGTGGCACAAGAGCCGAAGAAGTCGCAGTGGTGTGCAGTGAGTGCTCGCCGCGCGCAGTGAACGCACCCGGAGAGCAGCAAGTCCAGTGTACGGTGCATGCGCTATTGGAGCGCCCTCAGCGAAATACACACCTGGAGGCGACTGAATTTCACTTAGATTAAGTCAAGTCCACACGCGAGTTGGCTGGTTATTTATTAGTTATATTGCTCAAGAGATTATTGAACAATGGGGACCAAGAGCGTTTGGGTTGCTCTCGCGTGTGTGACCATCCTCGCACCTACGCTTAATAATGCTGTGAGGGTTGGAGCTAAAAAACAAGGTAAGGAACTTACACCAATTTGATGAATATTTAATTAAGTAAGGTACTAAATGGATAGTTGAGTTGTTTTAAAAAAGTTCAAGGAATCTATTTTATTATTGGCATTAAAACTGCTTGTGATTGTTTTTGTTTATTTCATTATTAAATTAATTCAAATGGTAGAAAAAAACCATTTAGTTATAATTAATAATTTATTAGTTAAGTAAGTCTTGAATTGAGCTATGATTAGAAATATATCAAACGAAGCTGCATTTAATTTACTTAATTTATAAGTGTAGTAAACAAAATTTCAAACCTTTGTTCCTTTATTAATCGGATTAAATTACTACTAATATCTAATTTGTTGCACCTAAAAAATTTCTTAAAAATGCAATACATATAAAAACAGAGTAATTATAGTATAGTTATAGACTTAAGTATCTAAAAACTAAATTTTCTCTGAAATACATTTTTTTAACACTTGAATATCAAGTTATCAATTTAATACGACTTGAATTATTAATATAATTAACTATTTAACTTTAAAATTGCCATTTGTAAATGCTAAGATACCAAATTCACAAAAAAAAATATTCTGCTTAATTTTCTTTTTTAAATTAAATTAATTAGTTTGATTTAAATCTAAATAGTTATAACTATTTCTGCAGTACTAATGTTACACATTTGATTTTCTAGTATAGATTTTTATATCTAAATCAGAAATATTAAAATACTTCCATAAGACCTTCTGAATGGAAATCGACAAAATTTTATTTATCAAGTTAACAAATTAAATTAAGAAAATCTGTACTTTTCAAAACATAACTTTTGATTCTTAATATCGTAAATAATTCCTCACATTAAGCAGATAATGAGAGTAGTAGACTTGAAGTTTGTTCCAGTTTAATGCTTACTCTCTGCAATTAGAACTCATTGAGAAATGATTTTTCTTTTATATTGAAGAAAGTATCTTGAATAACAATAACCAAATTAATTTCTCTTTCTTTCTAAAAAAATACTAACTACTTACTTATTTTAGTTTTGGCAGCTTATCATTTTTAATTTATTGAAACTTATTCTTTTATCATTAAGTGCTTAATTTCTGGTTGAATATTTATATTTTCGGTTTAACAAGCATAACATGCATTAGTCATTTGGTAGGTAAATTATGATGTTTTCATTAATATTACATCAACCATGTGACGCTCAGGTAATTCCAGCGCTACTTTCCTAGAAATTTCTCTGGCTACCGGTTAAAATTGCGTGAAATTTGTTAATTTGATAAAATTTCTCAATTTTGCTTGGGTGGAAATGTTTTATCCTTAGTTAGGATAAAAAAAATATAAAAAGATACTTTCTAATTTTTGCATTTGGCAAAAATCGTAAATTTTCAGGTTAAATTTTTTAAATTGATCCAGCAATGAAAAGAATAAACGATATAAGAATTTATATCTATTATATATAATAATATATACTTTGATCATTTAACAAGAATAAAACAAAGTATGTTTTACTCAAATGATTTGTCAGTTTAATTGATGAAATCTTGAGTTTTAACCTCACATTATCAACTTCTTTAACTTTTGACAAATTTCTGACAGATAATTTTAATTTATTTAAAAACTGGTTAACTGCTTCGGTAGCACACTAGCAAATCCATTGGAATGTTGTAGTTAAAACGGAGAATATGCCTGAACAAACACTGAAGCTACCGAATGGGGGCAGCAATCATTGAAGAGTTTGAGTACGGTGTCTATGACCGGCATGGATAACAGTACGCTTTCAATCAACACACACCATAAAATCCTACATTTAGTAAACGAGTGTAAAAAGGATAAGAATAATGATGATGAATGAATGATCAGCGATTCAGAAATAGCAATGCAACAACTACCTATCGAAATAGGGAAACCACTAGACATGTCATCAAAAATCGTTTGTATGACGTCAAATATTTAGTTAACTCACCTCAATACAACTGATTAATTGTGCTAGTTTAACAAGATAGGTGAATGCGCTAATTAAGAAAGCACTTGTAAGTTTTAACTTTCAGAAATTGATTTCTGTCAAACAATTTAAGTCTGTAGTTTGCTTAACCTAACTCTACGTTTTGTCCGGTTAACCTTATTAATATTTTCATAAAATATATGATTTCTCAAATTTATTCATCACAATAAAACCTTCGCTTCATCTTTCTGGAGTTAAGTCATTTTATTTGATTTTCCATCCAAAGCCGCAGCCGAAAAAAGTCTTCTTTCTGTAATCTCTATATTCTCTAGAATATTATCATATATACCCACCCACTTCAACTGAAGAAATAATGACCTACATGACAACATTTATAATGACTTGCCTGATGTCTTGATATCATAATGATTTTATGACTTCAGCCAAATGCCTATATAATCCATACAACTTGTTACCGACAATTTACACATTAGGTGCATGGCTTAAATAGCTCTTGGCTAGGTCTAATCCAATGTAAACAAGTGAACAAGTGCCGAGCAGGAAAACAGAGAAGGGAGTCATACAGAGACAATTTAATGTTAACCTCAAGGAGCTTTGCAATAGGTGCACAAGCCGTTCAGTTACTGCTATTTGCAATGCGACTTAAGTGATCTGTGCTCGTGCAAAGTCATTCAAGGCATCCGAGTGTTCTACTGCTCCAGTCGCACAGTCTCGACACGATTATAACGGAACACTACTTCTTGTTTGTTGCTTTTTGTAAAGCATGTCAGGTGAGCACATCGTAGACACATCAGATTCACTTTATGTGAATTGACTTAGGGATTTAAATTAAACGAGTCCTATTTACAATGCTGGTAGAAAACAAGAAGGTGCAAGATACAAGGACATAAATAATGGGTAGAAGAGGTGCATTTCTAGGTTAGTTTGACGTATGTCAATAGGTAAAAGAAATATTTAGGAACTTGCTTACTTTAATTGGTAGAATGTATTGTGAAGTTTGAGATGTTAAAAGATGAATACAACTTTTTATCATTCAGAGTGGCATTTTATCAAATAAAATAAAAGTGTGAATATTACTTGATAAAGAGAAGAAGTAAAACAAATTTCTAATTTGAAAAAAATTGACAGTCTGTTGAGTTGATGAGCTTTCGTTGAGGTTAGAAGAAACTAATGAGATTTCCTTATCTCATCTTATTTGAAATTTGCAACAAATAATTTCTTCTTGTTGAGGATTGTTGAGGATTTAACACTGATGACTCTTACTATACCACAATGAGTTACAATAACCTACAAAACCTCATATAATAGAACACGTGTTGACTCTCTACCTTGGCTTGAACTGTGATCAACATCTCTGGTTCACCCTGCAATATTACCTTTGACGATGGTGTAAGTGAAATTGAGACATTATGAGATCATCATTGGAACATCGATTGTGGTCTTAATGAATGCTTGCAATTGCTGCGTCTGTTTTAGTCGGTTTTAGATTGTGAATCAATCGAAGATAAATGCGCAATTGATTTACCTTTCCTTTGTTTACATCTCTTTCACATTCAACACCTATACAAGGTACTCGAAGACATTTCCATTCCAACTGACTTAAATTATATCAAGAGTTGAAAGTAAGTTTACTAAGGTAAATTTAAATTATTACAAGATTATATTGTTTTTATCAAGATGTATATAATGTAGCATTAGAAAAGTGTACAACCATTTTTGTTATTTGTGAATTATTGCAATATTGATGGCTGTCATTGCAATAACAAATTTATTGATCCATTGTGTTGATTGCAAGTTTTACGCCTTACGCTGCCATTTTGTACCGATCCCATGTAATGGGATGGCGACATCTTACCTTAAACATTTTTACAAATTCCAAATTTGGATTCTGCATCAATAAAAAATTTACGTGGTAGTTAATAGTTGTGGTAAGGTTATTGATTATTATGATTTTGTGTAGTATTTTAATTATTGAAGTTTGTAAATTGTAAGAGAAGAGAATTTGTAAAGCAAATTTTGGTAAGAGATAAAAGTGTAACCTGTAATTTACAAACAAAAGAGAAAAATAATTTAGTATTTTGGCAGATTTAGGCAACACACTGTGCATTTAAAAATGCACGTTGCAAGTTGTTTTCCAAAAAACTTTCCAGATGAATTTAATTTTAAGTATGTAATTTATGACCTAGGAGAATAATTTAATTAAAAATCTAATTCATGATATTTGGTTCATTAAAACAGAAGCATTTTGTGGAGCAAATTGCTCGGTTTTGGGATTTTTGAAGATGCAATTTATAATTAAACATTTGCAATAGTTGAAAGTGTTCTTTGCTGAATCTTGTGTAGTATTGCATCGTCATGCGATTTTCATTCATATCATCGTAAACTACTTGAAATATTCACAGTCACTTCGTTTGCCACAAAGTATGTCAAAGTTACGTTGGATTGCAACGTGGAAATGTTTCAAACGTTTCAAGTCTTATATAATAATTCGATACCATAACAAATGAATCATATAGTAGGTTATATACAAAATGTCATGAATTTCCATTCATATCTTTATAAGTAGAGTTTCACATTTTATTGATTACTCTGTAGAATCACCTGCGTTTGCAAAACCTTTGAATGATTCACATCACAACGAAACATACTCAGCAAGTTTCGAGAATTGATATTATATTATATCCAAGAATGAAAAGCTGCAAAACACCGAAGACAAGATGAATATAATCCGTGTGCACTACGCGTGTATAACATATCAAAGGATCGCATTCGCTAGGAAAAATACGCCAAGAAAATGAAAATGAAATGCGTTCGTGTGCCGAGCACGGCTTGTTGTCTACATTGTGGTGCAATGTGAGAAGCATGCAATTGAAAGTAAAATGGCTTAGTGAGGATAATTTTTCAGAGTGAATCAAGGTTAATTTTGTGCAACTAACAAACTACTACACAGCACAGACAGTGTACATTGATAACAATTTAAACCGTTTCAACCAAATTTGCAAAAAAAAAGATTAAACGCTGAGATTGTTGGTTAGAACGAAAATATCGATAGAAAATGAAATTTAATACACAATATAATATACAACACGTTAATAAAGTTACATTTTTGATTAACGATGGATACACGTATCACTTTCTTGGATATTTTTTATTTGTGCACAGCATCTAAACTTAAATTTACATTCACCTATCACATGTCCCAATATCCTTCCAATTACTTGCAATTATCATACTAATTCCAGATATATCTAACGGAGATAATTTCTGTTTTAATTCCTTACTCGTATCTAAATTCAAAACAACTATTACTTGATATTTGACTGGAAGGAAAAATTATTAAGGTCGTATGTGATTACGTAACAAATGTGCGTACTATGTTAATAAGGCGTCACTAGGTGATAACAGTTAATGGAACGCATGTTTCGTGAAGTCAGTATTTAACATTGCATGGGTTTGTTTGTAGAATGGACAGCTTGACTTGAATATTGCTAATGTCCGATATTTATGTATAACGCCAGCAGTACGCAAAGAAAACGAACGTGAAGGGAAAGTAAGATCAGACACAGAAATAGTGCAAATGTGGCAGTAATAAAATTTAAAGGTGCATTATCATAGTATTGCATTTGGTGGCACCAATAAGGAGGTTTTACAGTTTTAAATGAATGGTAAATCCGTTTTAATTGTGGAATTATATAAGTAGAAGGTAAAAGAATTTTGTTTAAGCAAATACAGAGTTGTACCCTAAACTGATGCTTTCATTAAATTAATTTGAAATTTACGAAAATACCTGAAAGGCATCCGAAAAGAAATGCTATCTTCCCAAAACATCTGAATGACATAACAATAAACAACAATTTGTTTTCTTTGGCGTTGATGTCATGTAGATGGAAACTGACGTAATTAAACGAACGTCAAGTGACAAGCTGCTAGAGTCATTGTCAGCTGGTTGGTTTGTCTGTTATGTCGAAGAAGTAGTTGAAGTAGCTTCTCGAATCTTCACTGCGTTCGCATTGCATTTCTTCAATGCATTCTACTACCATACTCAATCCTACTTCCTCAATGACCAACGCTTTCTTTATTTTTTCTATTCGGCCCAACACTAAGTCTGCAGTTAATTTCATACCCACTGCAGCTTAAACAAGTTGAATTTTTATCCTCTCCAGTAATCTCGAAGAAAATAATTTGTTTGCAAGCATGTTATGTTCTAAATTGTATTGCACAATCATTGCAAGTCATTAAACAAATTCAAAACTCTACTTCTCGAGTAGGTCTAAGCAACTTTTACTTAATTACAAACCAAACTACTTAACTAGTTAGTTACTTATTTCGTTTTAATTAACTAACTAGCCGAAGAAATCCGGAGCGTGCAAACACTAACCTACACTAGCGCACTCTAACGTCCACTCATCTAAATTCCGCTGCGAACATAACCTGGTTTCGCAGCCGACTGCAACACGACATTTTTATTTTTGCGCGTCAAATGCATGCCATGTAGTGTGCCCGAGTACTTACTGTATTTACTCTTTGCCGTCGTGAAGGCAGACAGGTTGCAGCAGGTTAATGCGATTATTTAATGCGGTTAAACTTTATCTTGGCATTTGCTTTGTGTCTCTGTGTAATAGTTTCCTAATTTCCATCTTGGCCACAACTAGCATGGTATTAATCTTGATTACATCGATTACAACAGAGATTCACTTCAGTTTTGGCAAGTTGTATTTTTCAAATCTCGGACTTACTTTTACTTATTGCCAAGAGATAATTTTAAAGGAAAGTTAGTACAGAAAGTGTTAGGTTATTAAAAAGCATGAGAATTATGTTTCATGTTCTTAAAAGCTTACTAAAATCTATTACTTGTTCACATTTTATTTTCCCTTTTTTTTTAACTTGATGCTTACTTTGTTACTATCGACGCCTCCATCGTTAATCGACAGACTTAGAAAGGATGTCCGGATGGACTAGTTTCATCGATGTTGTACTTAGATTTACTTCATACTGCTTTTACTAGGTTATGCTTTGAGTATATATAGACTTTGATTTTTATCATTTTCACTCCTTGATTCCCCCGCGCAATAAAATGGCACACCTTAAGAAACTTGAGCATATTTATTAAAGTCATCATAATATAATATTAGCTCATTAAAGAACTGCAAGTGTTAAATACATATGAGAGTTTTTCAAATCTTGACTCTAGTCGATCATGTCATATGAGATTAGAGTGTTTGAGTTTAAACTAGGAGAGATAATTATAATCATTTCTTACAATACTTAACTTGGGTTGAGTCTTGGGTGCATAAAGGTTGGTTTAGAGTTACATGGGTAAGCTAAGGTGTTCTATAATTATAAATTATAATAATTTAATGTTGCACGTTCAAAGGAAAAAAGGGCCGAGATATTGAGAATCGACCTAAACGTTTGACATATACCTGAAATACTTTGATTTCATACACTTGCTCACTTTTCAAATGCAGGACTTTTAAATATACAAAGAATATGTCACGATGAAGTGGTGACAATTGAATTTTTTTGATGTACATACTAGAATTACTCGGTGATAATAAAATGCCCGTTTGGACAAGTTTTAAGGTTAGATATGTTTTAGAATCTTTTAGGGTAATATCTGGTAGCATCAAAAGTTGATCCTCTAGTTAATGACAAATTTTATATTATAAACATCACAATAACAACTTGCCACTAATAAAATTAAAACTATAGTATGCAGCTTCAGTTTTTAAATTATTATCTAACAAAAGCCACGATTTTGGTTATGCCAGCTTTGAACTTTATTTTCTTTAAATTTGTATTTCTGCAAATTTTTTACATAGCTAAGAAATTTAACGTGAATACAATGTATTTTGTAGAAATTTTTTTAAAACATTTACTTCTCGTCTTGTACCAGATTTACCAAGAAAGTGTTGAATTGAATTATTACTCATGTTGCCTATATTACACTTCACGATGTAATCAATCTTAAAAATCTTCCATAAGTACATTTTACTATCATCTAAGTCCATCAATCACAATCTATTCGCAATAATTATAAATCAAGTAACTAATCCAACCAGATCAATGTAAGCCTAGTAATAAACACTTATTAGAAAATTGTATACCAGTGTCGAACATTAAACGGACGATTAAATCCATCTCGCGATCCATTGCGTGTGTGCAGTAGAATTTAGAATTGCAGTAGAATACGATTATGCGTATTGTGCGTGTAATTAGCTATTAATTAACGATCCATTTGCAAGTCGTGCCGACACACTGGGCACTCAACGGATATAATCACAAGAAGTGTTCAGCAATGGATAATAATACGATACTGAAGTGTAATGTATCCTTGATTGAATTACCCGGTGCGGCGGGTAATTGAATTCTTTAATTCCGCGCTTGACCGACCGCCCTGTTAACCGAGATCAATAGAGGCGTTGGTGGTGGTGCATTGAAAGACGTTTGCATTGGATGTATAAAGATTGTGATTACGACAACAGGACATGGTGTAGAAAGATATCAAAACAAGTACGAAGTGCTTGGAAATGAAAATTTAATATGTGCGTTGCCTCGTATTTCATGTGTTGATATAAATATAATAGATGGCAACGCCATCTTTCAAGTTGAAAACAAATTACAGAGAAATATACATTTTGAATGCAAATTGCATCTTTATGATCTCTGAAATTTTTTGAAATTCTACATT
>JAODGC010000007.1:7670716-7772973 GCA_027574925.1 Ecitoglossa quadriceps
TGGTTTGTTTTAATCTAGTTGATAGTCGAATGTATTAATGGCTTTAGAGCGCAAAAAGCCGTATTTCCGTTTTCGGCGCCGCCACCAGTGGTTTTGATTTAGAAAAATGTAAATTACACTAACCTAGTTTCGTTTCATTTTGGACTTGTTGAATTGTTACTTGGTTTCGGAAACTTTTCGATGCGTCTGTTTGTGGCGAGTGGCAATTACTAGAGCAGATACTTAATGAAAACTAGCGACAATTATAAAGAGATTTGGTTCAGTTGTGAGCATAGTGAACTAAATTCAGGATTTGATTCAAGATTGGCAGAAGTAGTATTTGTTTAATTGGGAAAGCGATTTGCTTTAATTGCTTCAACCAAAATGTGATCCAAATGAAGAAACTGTAGCAACTTGATCTGTGAGATAAATTGATAAAGTTTGAGTTTCTACAGAAGAAGACATAAATATTAAATCGAAAGTAAACAATTAAAATTTATTAGTTTAAATAATTTGGTCGCACAAGTCAATTTTTGCACTGTTTTTACTTATTATTCTTGTCGATAATTATATTAAAATATAGTTCTTACAAGTATTTACTTTCTCTAAAATTGATTTTACTTTATATTTGTTTTTGTTCTAGGTATGTACTTCCTCTTCTTGCAATCAACCAGATAAATACACTTCAATTAAGGTCAGATACATCAACAACACAGAATAATTATATCTTTAAACACATAATTTAAACTCTGGAATTACAATTTTCCAGCATCAAACACAGTATTTTTGAAGAATTAATCATAAAATGTAAAGTGTTAATCTGATAGTTTTATATTTAAGGCATTCTATTAAATTCAAGGCTACAAAATGGTCATTCTCCGTTAACTTCATTCCTTTGTTGTGAATATAACTTCTTTGTTTATGAAAGTAACCCAAAATCCTAAAAATGTCAAATTCCACATTCATATTGAATCAATTTACCTCCAAATATATTTCATATTTTCATATTTTTATATCCAATTCACGTTTTAATTTTAGAAAAAGATTTCCTCTTATTTTTTAATGCCACGTGCGAGATTGTTGATTTTCGAATTTGCACTCCAACACTGATCACCTGTTCGTCTCGATTCGTAATAATTCCGGACCATTCTCTTTGTTCATCTGTGCGTGAAGCGTCTCAAGTTCCGCGATGAGTTGCAATGATCTCTTCTTTCTTCGTATTCCGCGTTGATAAACCTTGCAAAAAAAAAGAATCAAGTGAATGTCAAGAAGAGCTCAGCATTATCAATGGCCCACTAAGTAGAGTGTTACCTGACTTTGAACTTGACACAGGAGATCCAGATGTTTGGGGTTTCAGTACAAATTGAGTTTATTTAAAATTGTGGCTTAATTATGACGAAAGTAACTGACTAAAAAGAAATTAAGTGAAAGAATTTCATGGCTGTGTCAATCAAGCCACTTTTGTTTCATTTTAGTTCATTCACATGCCAGATGCATAGTGCATAGCGTAAAAATACAATTTATATGAATTGTATGAACAAGTCGTTATTATATGTAAGACGCAGGTAGCAAGATGATAAAACTTTATTACAACATCTACAAGTGCTCACAACATAAAAGATAAACGTGACTAACACGCAGAGTGAATAAAAATGCATAAAAACAAAAAGTGCATTAAAACTGCAAGTTATCATGGTGCAAATCTAAAGTGTGGTAGTTGTAGTTCTTTTATCGCGGGTTTCTCTCTAGGAAATATAAAACAGTCGTAAAATGCAACAACTTTTGCAGTGTTATGCATTTTTCGACCAACTTTCTTCCGAATAAAGCTTAGGAAATCAAAAATCTAAACTCACCTGTTTCAAGTTCAGATTTGCTCTATTCAACATGCAACCTGGTCAAGTTCAAGATGTATCGTAAAAAATTATGTTAATACATGTAAATTGTATCCGGCCACAAACTCTTGTAGCATATGAGCTCAAAATGTCAAACGTCAATGCAAACATTGCCGAGTTTAGTTAACATTTTTTAGGTTAACTAATTTCCACCATGGTTTGAAAATGGGTTTAACTTCAAACAGGTAGCTAAATTGTTATCTATACTGGCGTTGTGACTTGAATGCATTATCTTTATCAACTGGATATTATGTTTTGCAACTTTTTAAATCTGATAAATTGTTGTGTTTAAATGTGCCTTATCCAAAAGATGATATATGATCGCGGGAGAATGAATATAAATGAATTAATATATATAATATAACGTAAATATAGGTTGTCAGCAACTATGCACATATTGAAAAATTTTTTTAGTTGGAATTTGTGTTTTTATTAATGCAAATAATAAATCAATTCTAGAATTGGAATTGTTGATATTTTTGTAGTATACACTATAATCGTACATGTTCATATGGTTACATTACCTAATAATAGATGGCATCAAAAGCAACAACCTACAAAATTCTATAAAATCAAATCAAGAAATTTATTTCTATGTCACTTTATAATACAAAACAACTCTCACAATAACTTAAAATGTATGGGAAAACACATTTTAAGTTATAATAATCCACATAAATCTTAGCATACTAATATTCCCGCAAATGAGTGTTAATTTGCTAAGATTTTCCAGAACATTACACCGTAATTTATGACTTGGAATTTTTATTATTCCCAACATAATGCAGATATATCTGAATTGCATCCGAGAAAAAATAAATTACAATCTAGATGAATTTAATTCTTGCACTATCTTAATAAATCATTTGAAATTTATAATTTTATTTGAATTTTAGCTTATTTACGCTATATGACTTTACCAATACCAGATTTTCTCTACGATCCAAAATCTAATCAATTATTTAATTTAAGATTTAATACATTAGGCTCCTTTGATAAATCTAACCTCAAAATAAACTAGAAATATTTTGCGATTAAAATTTCCAGTATAATTGCGGAATTCGCCGATGAGGAAATTCCATACAAATTACCCTAACCTTTCAAATCAATGCAATCACAAATTCACGACTCCAAACCGCAAACATACTCAATATACTCACAATTAAATATTCAATAACAAAACAAACACAATTCAAGCATGCCATTTCTCTGATCCAACTGTGAAAATGCAGGTAGAAAATATATGCATGAGTATAGATTAAGATCGGAATTAAAATAACAAATTGCCAGAGACTTGCATTTTGTGCAGCGTATAAATAATAAAATAATCTATGCAAAGAAAGTGAAAACGCCGCTGCACTGCTTGAAAAGCGCAGAATGTGAAAAGCTGTGATTATCAACCACGTGCATGCAAAGTCGACTTGTGATTATAAGCACCACACCCAGTTTGGTAAAAACTAAAAACTCTCTGTACTCTAGAGAGTAAATGCTATCGATATAAAAAGGAAATGAAAAAAGCGAACAGATGTGGATATTGAATTGAAACGCCAACGTATTCCATTTCACCGTAAGTAGTAGTCGAAGGAATCAAGCAAATTAGTCTTGTATTACTTTTTGAAACAAAGTATGACTTGGATGGTGAGCTCTCAGGAAGTACAAGCTGTGAGTTATTCGACCGAGCAAAAACTTCCTATTATTTTGTTTGTTACAGGATGTGAGTGCAATAATGATTATATACATTCAATTCTCAACGCATGCTTCATTTTAAAGTAAATATTAAACAAATATAAGTAATCACAAGTAACAAGTAATTTGATTGCACTTAAATGTCGTTAAATAAGTCACGAAAAAATAATCATTTGGTTTCACGTATTATTTATAATTGATGAAGATAACCTCAAATTTAAGTTTATTACTCAGAAGTAATTTATTAGTTGCTTATTTTTTTCAGTTTCTAGGACGACGTTTCCCTAATTGCTTTCATCTGCAGAGTTCCACACCAAAATTTGTTAATTCACTCAGCTCTGCTATAAATAATCCGTAATTGCGTTCGACTCTTCAATTCACTTCCTGTTCTCCACGTAACTGCCTAGTTTTACGTTGTTCATTTGGCTGATTTCATATGCAAGTCACTTAACGTTTTCACTTCGTCCCTTCTATTTTCCATGTTTTCTATTCATTCCGATTGGATTTTGTCAAGTTATTTTGTTGCGATGAAATATGCCGCAATGGTTTTGCATAATATGTGCATCTAATTAATTAATTAGCACGATAAATCACGAAACAATACGTGAATACACCAAATGCATGCCGTCATTGTTATTACAATTTCACTATGCCAGCAACGATAACAATAAACTAATAAAATAGCACTCGCCTACATTGGGTCATTTGGCTTCGTGCCTCATGCACGAATGTTTGTTTAGTAGCGTGCACGTAAACAGTAATTATAACTATAATTGATTACGTAAAAATTGAGTAAACTAGTGTTAGCAGGTGGGCGCGACGTGCGAATATGTGAATTGTTTTACTACATCTACCGGTGCGAATCTGAGGCATTGGAATAACTCACACGTGACGGATAATCATTGATCATAAATTATATATGTACAGACATATGATCTTTATAATTCTTGTAAATAATCACTATAGTAGATTATTTAGTTTGATTTCCACGTAAACTGCAATTTAATGTAATAGGTGTTAATTTTATATGAATTTGAAAAAAGTATAGAACAACATTTTTATTTCATCTAGTAAGCACTTGATTACACTGAAGTAGATTTGTTTTGCAAAGTAGTTGCTAACTACTGGTATTTACTAATATTATCATCATTACTAATCTTATTTCTTTTGTACCCATGGATAATTGCAACTGGATTGTTACCCATGTCTGTTATAGAACGACACCATACTTATCCTCACACCACTGACAGTTGACAGTTGACAGCTAGCCAACTTACCAACATCATAAATTACACTAATCTATTAAAAATAGTGTGTTAACAATATTATTTAATCGTAACATAAAATATGATTTTCTTAATTTTAAGATTTTTATTTTGGTATTTTATCTTTACCATATAAATTGATATCCTAGTGATTGCTATTTCTAAGTAAATTAGTATGCTAACATAATTTGATTAGATGGTTTTAGTATAATGCTGGAAAGAATCTTTTTTAAAAATGTTGTAATATGCTAATTTGGTTCTTAAAGGTTTATTCTTTGCTTCTTAAGACTAATTTCAATTGTAGTTAATTACCGTCCTTTTTAGAAACCAATAACATGGAGTAAGTATATGATAATTAGGTGTCTTTTAAGTTCCCACAAAAAAGTTTGTTCTTTAGATTTGTATAGAAAATGTACCAAAACTTCTGTTGAAGTTAGTTGAACTCTTCCTAAATCAATTCTATACAAACCAACCGCATTAGTTTCCATCTTGTTTGCATCAACATAAATTTTGAGTTGGATCGCTATAAAGATAAAAAATTTATTACTCCTGATTACGCCTTGGTTACTTTTTACGTACTCTTCGTTACGCATATTCACACAACTACTACTTTCCTACTCTGATTAGTGAGTTACAAATTTTTGTGAATAGTAATGGGAAGTGGCCGATTCCATAAAGAAAATCGTAGTTGAAATAATTGCATAATTCCACTGTTATGATCACCACAAAACAGCTACGTATATATACGACTATTCCTCCTGGTATAAATATTACATAAACTATGAATATTGTCCATTAATCCACACAAAACATCAATGCGTGAGTAAACTCTGGATATAATTGATTAACACAATGCGAATGACGTCAATACAAACTGTGCGTAGGAATAAGATGAATAAAAGAAATAATAGGTCATTTTATGCATCATTATTTAATTAAAATCAAAAAAATCAAAAAAAAAAAGAGAGAGAGAATCACATGGCATTACAACTAACTTACATAAGATATCTTGTAATTATTGATTTTTCAACAAACTAAAACAATTAATTTCTAATTAAAAGAATTCATAAATTAATTCTTTAATTAAAATACTAAGTTAATCAATATCTTGCACAATCATTGTCGATTTTATGTTGGCGTGTAGTTTAATATCGTCATAAAATCCCACTCACCACAATCACGATTCAAGATTCCTCACAAAATGATTCATTATCTTTCATTTCATTACAAGAAGTAAACATTGTGGACGTAAAATACTTGATTGAGTTTAACTTTTAAAGTGTTGCCTTAAGAAAAAGAAATAATAAGATATAAGATCTTGATGACATCTTAGGTTAGAGTTGTTCAACACAATATCGTGGGAATACGATATTGGAATGTTTTGAAAATAATTGTAAAAGGGGAATTCTACTACGTACTTGGTAACTAGAATCACATAATGCAGCCATGAATCAACTGGAATGTATTTGCATCGAATGGTGGTCGTAAAATTAGAAAAAATCCACAAGAATTAGAGTAAGTGTTGCATAAAGTAGGCTTGGATGTAGATATAGTAGAGAAAAACAAGACCAAGTTATGCGGTAATAGTTTGAGTGTATTGGTTTTGCTATTAACAGCGCAATAAATAACTACACATTTGAATAGGACACTAGTTTAGTTTGTTTTTGATTAATTTATGTTGGGCCCAAAAGTGTATAGCTATTGCGAAATTTACAATTAAAGGATATACGAACTGATCATATATATTTTATATTCTTATAAATAACAATGACATAAGTAAGAATATTTTTGTTGAAAACTGAATAAATATTTTACTATTGAAACGTCTTCTTCAAGAAATACTCAATACTTTGTATGTTTTTTTTTTTAATCCACTGATGTATGCATTTTGGGAAGCCTACAAATGAAAATTTCTAATTTGTTGTAGAATGTCTGCATTTTAGTAGCATACATTATGGTTTACATCAAATTAACTTCCGTTTTTGACATCCCAACCAATTACCAAATCCAACTAACAATAGCTATTTGTCACATTCTAATTTCCCGTTTTTCTTCAATTTCCGCCTAATACTTTAATTACTTCCAAACAATTCCTTCACTTCCTTTACCGTTATTTCATGTTGTCATCAATGCTTTTGGCTATCTTTTCTACACTCCATTTGACAGCCATTGTCTCATTGCATACAAAAAAATTAGAGCGGAATTTAGCTTGTTTTACATTTACCTACTACCTGTCTGCAGACAAATTGCCGCAGTATGAAATGATCAATTATAAATGCAAAGTGAGCTGGTGAAAATAGCGGCAAGTGCAACAGAACATTGGAAAGTAGACCTGTCCAAACTATGCTAGCAGAGGTGAGCTCGGCAGCATAACACTGCATCGTGATGCTTCCTGAAATGTGAAATTGGATGGAAAATTGCGCACGTCATTCGCGAGATTCGTGTAATACAAACGCAGGGACGTAACTAAATCGAATGGGGTGGAATCGACAATAAGTAACAGGATATGTTTGGTTGTCAATACAAGTGCGTACTTGTTATTAATTGGATATGTGCAATATGTATAAGTGAAAATTTACATTTAATGTAAAATTAATTTTAATTGATTAGAATATGTTATAATAGAAAGAGAAATACATTTAACGGATATTAATTCTATGAATCTTTTAACAAGAATTAATTCAAATTCAACAGGATCTTGATTTTAATTTAGTTATTTTTAGATAACCATTAGTAAGTATGAGTAGTTTTGGTTGCCTACTATTGAGTTTTAAGTTGCTGTTACAAAATCTAATTTTAAGTCAATTATTTTTCTTGGAAAATTCAAACTTGGTCAATAGAAAATTAGAAATTGTTTTGTTATGGACTAAACTGAATTTACAGTTTGTATTTTAATTTGAATCTGAATCTATATAAAGATTATTTTCTGAAAATAGATTTTAAACGATACATGAAAAGAGAACGTACCTAACAATTCCGTTTTTACTATATCAACTAAATGTTTATGTTTGAGTGACCTAGACCCACCTAAACAATTATTATCGATTTACTCAAGACACTGGTGGTGTGGTTTACTGCTGAATTTTGTAATAATTTTAATTAACTTCTCACGTACAATATGCGCTTTGGTCGCAAACGTGTCGTATCGCATTCTAGGATCATTAAAAACCGTGCCGATTGCAAGATTACACAATTGCCCAATATTTCTACAACTTGTATGTATAACTTTCAATCAGATCAGTCCAATTGCTGAAATGTTTAAATTGGAAAATAACACTTTTTTGTTTGTATGTACCATAAAGCATCCATATTTCGAGATGATTTTAATGCTACTACAGATAATCTAGTTCTTGCACTATAAATAAATTGAATTCATGGTTTATGGTTCAATTCACACACCATGCGGATTGAATTTTCTTGCAAAGTGTACAAAACAATGCGATGTGTCTAGTCTAGACAGATGTGTCAAACAAACAGCAATTATGCGTAATAATATGTTCAGTGCACGTTTTTCTTAGCACGAATTAATTAAAATATGTGGATAGAGTCACGAACAAATGGACGAGAAGCGAATAAGATAGCAAACGAGGAATTAACGTCAATGGATATAAAATAAGACGTGAAATAACTTGATTTGATTGCATGTATTTCTTAACTAACTCATTTAATATAAATTGGAATGACCTTAGTGTAATAACAGTGGACGGTAATTTATGTTTTCATCTCAGCAGTTAGAAGAATTGTTACCTTTGTAAATACTTTATCAAACACACTATTTTTATCCAGATATTTTTAGGCTATAAACACATCTGTGTATATTTGGTTGCCTACCATTCTTGTTTGCAATAAGATATTTAGAATTAAACCATATCGGTCACTGTTGAGATTGCTTTCGTTTGTAAAGCAAAAAACATTGATACATGGAAAATTCAACTATTGGACGTCTTAAATTCTACAAATACCAGACTATATTAACAACTTCGACTACTTGCACTTGTACTTTGACACTTGCACAGTTGACTCAACTTAACTTAATTTGAAACTATTTGAAGCCATTTCAAGTCGATCAAGTCTAGTAGACATAAGGAATTTGTGAAAGCACTAAAATCAGTGCAAGAAAGGAAACAACATTGAAATTTTTTGTGCTTGAAATTCAGAAATCTATTAGAAATTACTCTCAAGATAAATAAACACTCATAAAAAAAGCTTCTGTCCACTACGTTAATTTTTTTTGTGCGAAATAAAAATCGTGCACAGTTTGAACCAAATCAATTTCGCCTCTTACTTCAAGGCATGTGGCATTGTTTAAATAACATGATCATCGTGACATTTGTAATGCAAAGGCAAGAATAAGGAAATTACTAATGTAAGCTAACTAACAATCAAACTCTCCACACGAGATCAAATGTGTATATCTGCAATAAATTATTATTGGGTTATTAAACCACATGTGGGCGCGCACCCATTCTCACTAAGTATCAGCCAATGTTGATCAAGTTGATAATGATTATAACTTCATTGCAAAAACCGCCTAAGCGTCTCGATTCCAATTTGAATAAAGGGCAATCGTTTAAAGGCTACAATTGGCACAACATACAAGGTAACCAAAGTGATCGAGCTTTAATGACACCGGATTCCATTAGTTTATGTTGGGCGGGACATGTTAGATGCCAAGTGCTGAAAAAGTCGGAGTAGAAAGTGGTCGCTTGGTTTTTGCATCGCGTGCACACTTTGCTGCTTTATCAGCGAATCCGCGATGCATTCGAGCAGTAAATGCACACTTTGTGTACATGTTTTGCGAACAATTATTATGATAATAGCAGTGCATGTCAATGCAAATTGAGGTAATCAGATATGCTTGAGTGAGAGATTTGAAACTGTTTTTAAGGAGAGCTTATTTGCATTTTGAGTGAGATAATATTAATTTCCGGTGATTGCTAAAAGATAATAAATTTAAATTAAATATATGACATTTAACACGCATGAATTTCCTTTGTTCATGTGTATATTGTTTTTATTTTAATTGTGTGTAATTATCCCTTGGGGCTTTCTTCAGTTCAGTGAGTAGTCAACTAAATGAGGTTATGTCTCTTTTGGCTTTTGTCGTTCTGTACAAGTTGTAGATTTAGGATAGAGATTTTAAACTCTGAGAATTTTTTCTTCTCTCAACATGTAATCCACTCTATTTATTGTTTTTCTTATGAAATCCCATTAAACCAGCTGATGCGTGATAGCAGACAATTTTCATGACTTTATTTTGGTTCCCACGGCAACGTAACAATAAAAATTTAATTTTCTGGAACTGATTGAAAAAGTGTTCTTTTCTATCTGTCATTTCACGTTTATGAAGTTACCTTTTTTGCTTGTGATTAGAATGGTTTACAACTGTGCCAATTTAAATTATCACATTTGACTAACAAAATATTGCAATTTGTATACAGAACTTTCTAAGTCACAATCGGTATTGTTAGATAATATTTGATTAAATAATGAATTTGAATATATTAAAAAGGACACTGTATATGGTATGAGTGTTAATGTGATTTAATACAAATTCAATTAAGTTAATCGCATTAATATAAGTTCAAAATACTTAAAGTTTGTCATTAAATTCTGAAACCAGTTGTGAAATGTATAATTCCAATGGAATTTCTACTCACTGCGTGAATAAACAAAACGATTGCGCCGTTGCAAAACGCAACAAGATTGTAATTCGCGCACTGAGATATCATATCTTGGTCCATGTTCGAATTTATTGACTTGTTGATATCGTTAAAAGCGCTAGACCAATAGAAAGGTAGACATTTCCTAATTCCATTCGCCAATCTCTTTTACTCCACTCGGCGCATAATTTTAATTTCTTCAGTCTTTCCACATGGGACTACAATTGTACTAACCTTAAATTTTTGACTTAACCTTACCCAACTAGAACTAAATGGTAGCTAATATACAAGGATTTCATTTATCCTTTACTAAAATAATTGATTTACTATTGCATTGTCTGATCAAATTTACTTTGCTACACTTTGTTAGTCCAATGCCCAATATAGTTCCCAACATGGTTTGGGTAAACCAAATGCGTTTCGAGCTGATTGCGTACGTTTTAGTTTCTACAGCGTGCAAATACATTTTTTGGTCCAGTGAACGGCCATGACGAATGAGACTAATGGTCGCCGTCGGGGCAGTCGTTAATCATGCGCTGCAATCTGTGGAATCGGAGGAAGCAAATGCTGGTAATGGTGTTCATGTATTTCTCCAAATTGCGCCATGGTTACTTTAATTTCACCGAACTTCACGATTCACACTCGGTTGAATCCTCAATCGATCAAAACCAAATACACTGTAAACAAGGTTTAGAATTTCGAAAATGATTTTGCCTAGTACGCACGAGTGATTAATACCATTCTTTGTTTGTTTGTATAGTTAATGATCAATCAACTGCCGCCTCCTGGTGGCAACACGACTCCATTAATGCTGCGGATTTCGCTGATCAATCCGACTTCTTTGCATCGACCCAAGGTCTTGCACAATCACATCCTGGTGTGAAATTCACGCCGACTGCTGGTATAAAACCTAAGGGCGCGGGAGCGGGAGCGGGTGCGACGTACAAACATCTTGATTATAGAACTTCAGCTACTGCTGAGTTGAGAAGGAATCCATCGCTTTCCGCACCTGATGAGTGTGCGAGAGCATGCAGAGAGGGTGAACCACCAAGGACTTGTTATTATCATTTTACTTTGGAGTATTACACCGTTCTTGGGGCGTTAGTCAATTACATTTGCTGGAGTAAATAAGGATTCCATGATGTAACTGATATTTTTGTAGGGCCTGCCAAGTATGTACACCAAACGCGACCAACACCGTATGGTCCCACTGCCAGTGCGTCTTGGCCGATGGTGTAGAACGTGGTATCCTCACAGCTAACAGAATGGTGCCAGGTCCTAGCATTCAAGTCTGCGAAGGTGACAAAGTGGTCGTTGATGTTGAGAACCACATGGAAGGTATGGAAGTAACTCTTCATTGGCATGGTATCTGGCAACGAGGAACTCAGTATTATGATGGTGTCCCATTTGTCACACAATGTCCAATTCAGCAAGGCAATACCTTCAGGTATAGCACAAACACTATTTACCTCTTAAGATCTGCTCTACATTAACTCTTTTATTTTTATTGTCTCCAGATACCAATGGACTGGCAATGCTGGCACCCATTTCTGGCATGCTCACACTGGTCTTCAGAAAATGGACGGTCTTTATGGCAGTGTCGTTGTTCGTCAACCACCTTCCAAGGATCCCAACTCTCATCTTTACGACTTTGACTTAACTACGCATGTCATGCTTCTTTCTGATTGGTTACATGAGGACGCCGCTGAACGATTTCCAGGTCGTCTTGCTGTGAACACTGGTCAAGATCCCGAATCTATGTTGATCAACGGCAAAGGACAGTTCCGTGATCCTAATACTGGTTTCATGACTAATACTCCTCTTGAGGTCTTCACTATTACTCCCGGAAGGCGATATCGTTTCCGTATTATCAATTCCTTTGCTTCTGTCTGCCCTGCCCAGTTGACTATTCAAGGACATGATCTCACCTTAATTGCTACTGATGGTGAACCAGTGCATCCGGTTCAAGTGAATACTATTATTTCCTTCTCTGGTAAGTGGGACATGAGGAAATTAGATCTGTGAATAACTGGTTTTTAACGAATTATTGGTAGGCGAACGTTATGACTTTGTGATCAACGCTGATCAAACTGCTAATGCTTATTGGATTCAACTACGTGGTCTTGGCGAATGTGGTATCCGTCGTGCTCAGCAATTGGCCATTTTGAGATATGCTCGTAGTCCATACCAACCTAGCTCACCTGCACCCACCTATGATGTTGGTCTTCCTCAGGGTATCGTAAGTATTGTTTTTTATCCATAACCTCAATTATTACTGATTCCTCGGAAGTTTTATTAACGGGGGCTAATAATAATGCCCCATTTTGCAAAATTGTATATATTGTATAAAAACTGGTGATGGTAAATGTTCTCTATGAACATTTGTACATAAAATGCTGTAAATTTTGTAAATATCGGTCAGAATTTGAATTTGCCTTCAACCAAACAATCCGTAAGTAGGTATAATTTAACTTCACGTTTCGGATCTTTCGAGGATCATCCTTTCGTCATGTTAGTGTAATACGTGCCGGTAAATATAATTTGCACATGTGCGTCTTAAGGTCTTAAATCCACTCGACGCTCGGTGCAATGAAGTACGCGCCGACGCCATTTGCGTCAACCAACTGAAGAATGCCAGGGATATCGATGAAGGCGTTCTACAAGCTCGTCCAGACGTCAAGATCTTCTTACCGTTTAGGTTCCATGTCTATAATCCACGGGATCTCTTTACTCCCAATACATACAACAGACATTTGAGTAAGTAATCCAAGCAATCCTAACCAAAGAAGAGCTGGGTATTAACTGTGTACATATTTCATTTCTAGTCGCACCAAATGGTGACCATGTAATTAGCTTGATTGATGAAATTTCCTTCATGTCGCCACCGGCACCACTCCTCACACAATACGACGACATCAACCCGGATCAATTCTGTAATGGCGATAATCGTCCAGCCAACTGTGGCCAAAATTGCATGTGTACACACAAAATCGACATTCCGCTCAACGCTGTAGTTGAAGTGGTCCTCGTTGATGAAGGTATCATATTGCTATATTCTCACCCACCCCGGAATTTTAATAACACCCAATTTGCTCAACACAGTTCAACAAACCAATTTATCGCATCCATTCCATCTCCACGGCCACGCCTTCCAAGTAATTGGTATTGGTCGCTCACCTGACCGCAACGTGAAGAAAATTAACCTCAAACACGCTTTGGACCTGGATCGTCAAGGTCTCCTTCATCGTCAATTTACCCTACCACCTACCAAGGATACAGTTGCCGTGCCAAATAATGGCTATGTTGTCCTACGATTCAGAGCTGATAATCCTGGCTCCTGGCTCTTCCATTGTCACTTCCTTTTCCACATTGTTATCGGTATGAACTTGGTGCTGCAGGTCGGCACTCACGCAGACCTCCCACCAATTCCACCAAACTTCCCGACATGTGGTGATCATTTACCCGAGATCACGCCCCCAGATCCATACATCAAGTTTTAAACTAGCTGCAGATGCAGCGTACGTCCCTGTCAATCAACGAATTCAACTGTAACAAACTACCCCATGCGCGTTAAATCTTCTTCGGTTCTAGGGATTTGTATAATTGTACGTAATCTTGCCATTTGCCACATTTCTAGAGCTGGTTTAATCAACGGGACGTCCTGATTTCGAGCCACGCCTACTCGTAGCGCAATCACAATCGGTATAAACTGAATATTTATTTTTTTACTTCCCTACCATATAAATGTACATAACGCAGCGTGCGCTCAATGTATATATTAAAGTGTCCGCCATATTGCCTTCCAGGTAAGTACCGCCCATCCGCCCCACGAGAGCATTCCCGCCCCTTGAGCACTCCTAGTGTGCAAACACGCCCTCTCGTGGTGCAACTAGTGTATTTGTATAGATTATTAACGATGCAAACCAATGCGTGAATGTTTCCTGCAACTTTTTTGAAATTCCTAAGACGCCAAACTACAATGCTGTAGAAATGCCAACTAAACTCTTCTGCTCTCTTATCCATGCTTCCATGCAATGCAGCCACCAACTATGTAACTATATGTAAATATCAATATTGTTCTATGCTTTTCGTCCTACGAGTGCAACTTGTACAATTGTAAATAATATAAGTCACGACATCACCGAACGATTTTCAAACCAGTGGCGAGCCCAAGCGTAAAACAATTGCTTCGCACGAACTTGCGCAAGCGCAAACCGACGCGAATGCGGCGTTTTCAAATGTTCGCTAGAGTGGTGTGTAAATAATTTCTTTGGACTAGAGATAGCGATCAGTATTTGATAGCTTATGAAACTATTTTTGTATTTAAACATTTTTCAAACACTAACTAATCTTCTATTATATCCATGATGGAGCAATTTGCTTCTGATAAACAGTTACCAACCCACCCTGTTATAAACCCTCCCAACCCTTCCTGATTATACTAACCGGTATTGCGACTAAACATAAACCGAAACTAAACCATAATTAATACTTATATAATTAGATAGCAAAAAATTATTTTTGTATTATATATATTTTTTTTTGTTTTCAATCAGAGAGTATTTTTATATTTTTGCTAATACTTATAAAGCCAACTACTTACTGTTACGTACATATATAAAATATATTTTTTGATAAAGTTACTATGTACATACTGTAAATACTTTGGTGTAAATACTCTCAATTGACTGATTAACTCGGTGGTTTTGTGTTAATTTGACAATGGTAGGTATTAATCTGTGTGTGCTTTTGGGATGTTTGGGAAAGGAGTTGATCGTGACTTTTTGCCTAGGTGCTCAACCCACTTGACGCCATTTGTAACCGCCCACGACGAGACGCTGTTTGTGTCAGCCAATTGCGCAATGCGAAGAAGATTGACCGCGCCCTCCTTCAGGAACGCCCAGATGTAAAGATTTTCTTGCCGTTTAGATTTTTGGTGTACAAACCTGAAGAGCTGTTCAGACCTAATACTTACAACCGATTCTTAGGTAAGATGTCTTCATGAAAAACTGGATTTTGTTTTAATTTGAGGTTTCTGTTATAGCTGCTCCCGGTGGTGATCATGTCCTTAGTTTAATCGATGAAATCTCCCATGTCTCGCCACCATCTCCACTTCTCTCCCAATTCGAAGACCTTGCCCCAGAACGATTCTGCAACGGTGATAATCGTCCAGCCAATTGTGGTCGCAACTGCATGTGCACACACATGATTGACATCCCACTGAACGCTATTGTTGAAGTAGTCCTCGTCGATGAAGTCCAATCTCCAAATCTCTCACATCCATTCCATCTCCATGGATACACTTTTAATGTGATTGGTATCGGCCGCTCGCCTGATCAAAACGTGAAGAAAATTAACCTCAAACACGCTTTGGATTTGGATAGACGTGGTCTGCTTAATCGCCAGTTTAACCTTCCACCAGCAAAGGATACAATTGCTGTGCCTAATAATGGATACGTTATCTTCCGTTTTCGTGCTGACAACGCTGGCTTCTGGCTCTTCCACTGCCATTTCCTCATGCACATTCTCATCGGCATGAATCTGGTTATCCATGTCGGTACACAGGCGGATCTTCCACCAGTCCCACCCAACTTTCCAACGTGTGGTGATCACCTACCGCCCATCACGCCTCCAACGCCCATTGGAGGAGGCGCGCATTAAGTTGCTGCTTGCATTGCACAACTAATCGAAACTTGCCGCGCGAATGAAATAATTGTTGAACTGCAACGAACTGAGTTTGGATGCTCAAATCATTCAACCAAACCGAACCAAGTGATATGTAAATTACGCTCTGCAATGCGTAGCATGGTAGTTTATTTTGTGTCCTTCCTCTTGCCTTATTCAGTTCACCTTCTATAGTTTAATATTTAATGGCAATCTTCGATACATGCAGTTGTCTTACCTTCAAGTTAACCAAACTTTAATGAGAAACGATAGATCTACCTCTTATAGAAAAATATATTTTTTATATAAAACCGACAAATCGTCATACAAATTCCAACAAAAAAATACTCAGAGAAATTTCTTTATTATTGTATAACAAGACATATATATATTTTTGATTCTTTATAATTGTTAAACTTAAATTAAGATATCTAAAGCGCTCTTTTTGAGAATTCGTTAGCTTTCCAATTTTGTTAGAACAGGCGATGAACCATCAATTGATATTGTGCCAATCGTACATTCGCACGATGCTAACCGTGGTGGTGCTGATACTTACGATTAATTACATAATTAATTCATAATTATTCCTAAACGTAAATAAATTATGTAAACACACTCGCGACTACACACGTGACACTTACTACATTTAAACGAGAAACGTACTAGTCGGTAGTACTTGTTAGAATTAACTAAATATCTATTGTGTAAATAAGTATGAAGGAAAAAGAAACAAACGAAAAAATGAATTATATGAATAAATAATCAATAAATATCAGCGACTATCTGTGTGACTAACAACCCTGGGTTGATCAACCTAGTAAATATGTAAATAAGAATTAAACATTGTTACAGTTTATTTCTGGCATGGAGTGGATTATTTAGAAAAGAATAAACCAGATATGATATGAATGTTTTAAGATTCTTTGAGTTTTGTTGTGGATAAGACATGTGGTTAGACATGACAAAAGTTGGTTGGTCCTGAAGGGAGGTGGAAAGCAGAACGAGGTGAAGTAGGAAAAACCTAAAGCAACCGAAGTTTAATTAGTAGTTAGAAAATATAGATGAGACTTGAAAAATGTAAATAGATAGATGTAGATTTTAATTAAGATAAAGTGGTTTCCCTCATAAATGATAACAAAAAAACTTTCGTAATATAAGAACAAAAACCGGAAGAACTTAGAAATACTTTGCTCTTAATTGGAAAACAATATTTTTACATTATGCATTTTGTTAGGTAGGCGTATTGTTTAGCAAACAGTTACCGAATTAAATGTCACTTTCAACTCAGTCATAAGCAACAGTCAAATCCACTATACATGCTTAAATATTCACAATAGTTTATACACTTTTATAAGTCACAAACATGTCCACAAGTAATTTAGAATCTACACCAACAAAATGCAAAGATGATATTCTCTTAGTTGACAAAATCACCTATATTTACGAACGAACATGGAGAGACATTATATTCCTACCTTACTCGGACATAGTCGGAGTTCTTTTCATCTTTCTACTTATAATAACAATTCACATAGACCTGTACATCTTATGTTTTGACCCAATCATTGAAGGCACTACTAATACCTTCTATATAATCAGCTCGCTTGAAATGGTCTATGCTGCCCATACTGCATTACTACTGGCGCACAAAGTAATGAAGACACATCGAAAAAGAAGGCACTATCATCCTTGTTCTTGGATTTTATTATTCCTAGACTGCATCTCAATCCTTCCATTGCAATACGGCCAGACATTTGTGCAATATTTCCAGTGGAAACCAATTTACTCGGAACAATTTATCATGTACACAAGCTACCTGAAATTGTTAAGGCTTTTCAGATTGTTATATAAATACGAAGTAAGTTGTTTAGGGAGGAAAGGGATTTAAGCAAGGTAAAAAGTGATTTTGGTCGTTTTAGGAATACAAAAAAAATACACGTCTGGACAACAAGATTCTAATAACAGTGTTCCACTTTGTATTCTCTACAATTATTGCACATATTATGGTCATCTGCTACTACTCCCTGTGCTGCTTGGAATGCCACAATGATAACATTACTAGATATTTTTCATACATCTCCTTCGACGACCGTTTGGAGTACAACTGGTTCATTATACTCTACACTTATGCCCACCTTGTAATACTTCACAATTATTGGGGACTTCTATCAAGTGCATCCTACTTGGAACATATCCTAGCAATTGCCTGCCTTGCAATTGGTTTCTTCTTAAGATACATCTTCATGATGGGCAACATGATCACCTATTACATTCGAGACTTAAGATACATGTTTTGTTATAAGCAGGAACACGTGTGGACCAATCAACTAATGCATTTGCTACAATTTGATCAGGACCTCATTGACAAAATCAACGAATACTATAAAATCATATGGAAGGAATATAAAGGCATCAATCGAACGCCGGAAATTTTTAAAATGTTCCCACCATCATTGCAAAGAGAAGTCCTCACTGATATCTACTGGGATGCGTTGATGCACAGCCACATGTTTGACGACCAGAGTAGAGCTATTCGTAGAGAAGCAACTTCTATTATGTCAACCGAAATTAGAATGCCAGGTGAGACAATCTTTAAAACTGGCGCACTTAAATACAAGCTGGTGTATATTGTAAGTGGAGAGGTGCAATTGATGGCTACTGAAAATGTTGGAGCACCAATTATGTCCTTTAGTAGTGGGACCATTCTTGGGGCTATCTCATGCATACTGCCAACAATATCAAATGGGACCTTTGTATGTAGCACCTCTTGTCATCTACATGTGTTGAATTATAAGAAGATGCATACGTTGTATCAAAACAAAAGAAGCGTTCGAAAGGACATGATGAAGGAGATCAATGACCGTATTAAAAAAGCTAAAATAAAACAATTTTATACCAAGTTGCACCAGGAAGGAGGCGCATATACATCACATATTAGTTGGATTAAGACGCAATGGAGGAAGATAGCTTTCGTTGAAGGCCGTTGGAAGGAAAATGTTGAAGATAATACTGGCTATTTATACAACGAAGCATTCTCATCGAGATTCCTCGATTTGTTAGTATTGAGTGGGAAGTATGTTTGGCATGAAAATACTATATGTCTTAGAAATAAATGTCCATTGATTCTAAAAGAAGATTCCAACTTCCAGAAGTTCCTTTATTCCATCAATTTGATTGTAATTGCTTTGCAGTTTCTGATTACTGCTAAATGCATTGCTTTTGATAGAAAGATACCAGAGAGATTGATGCCTGTATTGTTGATTCTGGATTTGTTTTATTTCCTGGATTTATACGTGCAACTGATTACGGCCCCTACAGGGTTCTCGAGTAAGAAACCGACTGATATCATACTTTACAGAGCAAGGCAGATGATATTTATCTTTGATGTGATTGCAACAGTACCTTATGATTACTTCTCAGGTGCTTTCATGCTTTCTGAGCAGATTACAGCGTGTTTAAGAGCACCAAGGTTCCTGAAGTTGTATAAACTGGTGGTTTACTTTCGGCAGCTGGAGATTTACGTAAATATCAACAGTTTATACTTTACCATGTTTGCAAAATTCATGGTGTTACATGGGTCTTTTATTATGATATTTGTATGCATATCTTACATTACCAATTGTTATAATGGACGATGTGACACTTCATGGTTAGAATGGAGTCGGAACTTGAATGAATTAGTAACTGGAATTACATATGAAACGGATGATTATGCAGATACATTCCATCATCTCATATCAATCTATTTAGGATTGAAGATTAGTAATAAAATGGAGGTTAATATAGTTGAGCTGATTATTAGTACATTAATAGCTACAATTGGGTTCTACGTTTCGACTTACTGCTTCGTTGAATTGACTTCACTGGTTAGTTTACTGCATGAATTCAAACATCAATTTCTATTGAACATGGATATCTTAAATGAGATTACTGATAGGAAAGACCTAGTGCATTTGAAATCCCAAATTATTAACTATGCAGGTGTACAATGGAACCTCAACAAAAATCAAACTCTCTGTAATATCTACACCATAATGGGACAGGAGTCTGAGTATCTGAGGAAAATTGTAACTCGAGAGTACGTTATGAAAGCTTTCAGCAATACAACACTCTTCCAAAACGCCAATCCTCGATACTTAAGGCAATTAGCAGATAACTCCAAACTGTTGGTAATTCCCAACGGACATCTGATTTTTGACCCAGCTTATAAGAATTATTTCTTGTATTTGATAGTAGAAGGAAATTGTTTGTATCGGTCTTTACTTCCATGTGACCTTGCCAAAAACATTGAAGAAGTTATGACAAAATATAGCTGCTTTCCAGTTGTAAGTGTGTTTGAAGAATCCGCACCGTTTATTAGGGTCACATCGTTGACAACTGTTATTCTACTTGCTATTCCTTATTTGGTTATCAAGCAACTTCTACGAGCTTTTCCTACGGAAGAAAAAATAGTAAGTCATTTACTCCGATTGAAACGACTAATTAGATTATCTTACATTTTTCTTAGATGAAGAAGACTTGTGCGTTGCACCAAGCAGAAAATAAAACTATTTTCAGAGAACTCTTTCTAGATGAAAAGGACGACAACAATGACATTTTGAAGCAAAAAGTTGATACTTTTACTTATTCCACTGAACAACGTTGTAGTGGAAAATCATTTTATTATGGTCTCACCAAAGTAGATAAATTCTTCCGTACGTTAGTCCTCAAGACATATGACCCCAATTCAAAAGCTTACTTTGCGTACGAAGTATTTCGTTCAATCTGTATCGTTACTCAAGTGGTTATCACTCTGCTCACAGTAATAAGCACATTCTATCAGTGTTTTATTGGACCCTGTAAAACTGTTCTTGCTTTGTTTTGGTTCCTAGGATTATTGGATATTTATATTCGGGGTCACGTACAATATTACAACCATCTTGGAATTAAAGTGACTAAATTGTCAAGATGTTTCAAACATTACGTTGAGACTTCTTTCACCACTGATTTTATATCTACGCTGCCATATCAACTATTGGGTATAGTTGGATTGTTCTATGCTAACCCAATGCGAGCTTATTTGGTACTAATAATTGTGATGAGGAGCATTGCTTTGTATAGACCAGTACAATTATTCATTTACTGTAAAAACAGTGTTAATCCAAGATACCAACTGTACTTCGTGGCGGTGGGTGCGGTTTTCATTGTGATGTACTTCTTTGCAACCACAACTCACATCTACCTCATCTTCACATGTGATACCACTCATAATGCATTCATAGTGCATAAGAAGAGTTGGATTAATATGTACACTTCGTTGGAGTACATGAAGGAGAAAAATTTGTATCTAATAATCTACTATGTTGTCTCTAGCATGACCATCACATACACTTATGCGAGATTCAGCTATTATGAGATCATCCTACAGCTGCTCATTGTGCTTTATATTTTTATTATAAAGATGTTCTTTATGACGTATGTACTTGGTTGTAAATCACATGGCAATATTCTTACTGCTAAACATCAGGATGCAATCCGGGATTATTTAGGATTCATTTCAAACAAGTTGATATCGAATACAGATAAACATGAGATGATTGATCATATTAGTAACTATTGGAAGAAGAGTAATGGGACTGGTGCAAGAAAAATATTTGAGAACTTCTCCCCGTACATGAAAGAAGAGATATTTTTAAGCTTGTATAAGCATGCATTAACATACTGCTGTTTCTTTTATGACGCGGAAGAGAGTCTCTACCGTTTAATGGCGGTCAATCTGAACGAGCTGCATTACAAGAAAGGCGCGGATATTGTGCGTACAAATGATGTACAAGAGTATGTGTATATTGTTGCCAATGGGCATGTTAATGTGTACATTGCTGATTTATACCTGTGCACATTAAATGTTGGAGGTATTTTCGGTTGCTTTCAACCCAGAGGTATAACCCGACAGACAATAAGAGTGACTGCATCGGTCCATGTGAAAATTATCTACTTGAAGACATATTGCTTATATGAAATTGCTGGGATTTACCAGGTAGTATACAGTCGTTTGAAGAATGCCTACGTTGAAAGAAGAGAATTCCTTAAAGAATTCTCTTTAGATAATCTTGGCGTCTATGACGAAATGGTAGCTACAAGTAGCAGTTTTACGCAGGCTAAACTCTACATGAAGAAAATGACTTGGTTTTATAGAACAGTCTATGAAGGCAATGTCTTTATTAAGGTCTGGAAGTACGTGACCAATGTCCACGTGGCGTCTATTTCATCGACATACTGCTTGTATGTTCTTGTTGTGGATAAGGACATTTACGACTTGTGGTTGTGGATTGTATTGGATATTTACTTCCTATGTCAGATCTATATCAGGTGTCATACTGCCTACACCGATCTGGAAACAGGAGTTAACGTAACACAATTTGAAGAAATTGCTATGAGTTATCTGAAATCATTTCAGTTCTACGTGGATGCAATCAGTATCATACCCGTATACCTCTTTGCTTATTTAATAGATATCAATAGAACATCTATGTACCTCTGCAACAAATTCGTCAGAGTGTCTAATCTGTACATCTATTACTATTCCTATGTGGTGAGGAAGAATATCCCAAGACATCTCCAATGGACATTCTTAGCGTACAACACATTATTTCTATTACAAGTTGTGTTTGATATTTGGTATACGGTCGCGGATTATGACGAAGATATCAAGACTGCCAAGTGCTATTTGCGAGTATTCTCAGTTTATACTTCAACTGGTTTGCTTGAACGTGAATTCAAAACTGAAATTCAACTCGTAGTGAATTTAATTTTAATCTATGTCACTCAAGCCTTATTAATCCACATGTTAATTGTCATTACACGCCTTCTAATTGATTATAACTACACAGTTTGCATTTTTAAAATCAGTTTGGAGTCATTAATGACCCACTTCAAGAATGAACTGCTTTCCAAACCTTTAGCAGAGAAGATTTTTACATATTTGGTTTATCTCTATAGATATCATAATGGAAGACAAGATCCTATTCTCTTTCAAACAGCCCCTTCTTATATTGTTCAAGATCATAAATCTGCATTGTACCGGCGATTTATTGAAGCGCATTTTCCTTTTTCGCACGCCCATATTGACTTCATGAGACAGTTGTATGAATTTGTCGACGTTGGTATTTATTTGCCTGGGGATATCATTGTGGAAGTTGGAGATTGTAATAGCACAATGTACTTTATCGAGTATGGAGAAGTTATTGGTATTGAGGAGGTCAATGGTACTTTATCCTGTAAGGTAATTAAAGAAGGCGTCTTCGGTAAATTGCAAGGATTATTAAATATAGAACATAAAAAAACGTACAAAGCATTGACGGTTTCTTCGGTGATATCTGTTTGTAAGCATAAGTGGAAGTATCTTTTGGATTTTTTCCCTGCAACCAAAGAAGTTATTGATGAGCAAATTAGTAGAGGAGATTTAGCAGAGAGTGACACGGAGGAAAATGAGTCTAAATTGATGGCATTTTGTAGTGAAAGCGCAACACGTGGATCGTCAACGTCCACGTATACACCGAGATGAAATGGCACAATCATGATTTTTCTTTATTCTGCTTTCTAAAGTACCAGGATAGATTATGTATTATATAATTTTATATTATAGGAATGCAATAACAGTGAAAATAATGTTACAACACTATAAGCATCTATATTATAGCATTTCCGACGTTGCAACTATAGGTATTTGCAGATATATTTATGAATTAACACTATGGAGATGATTCAGATTAGTTTATGTTAAAAGCTAAAATATTTTCAACTTTTAAATAAAGCGCGTTCCATTCACATATTTTTACCCATTTCCATCTTACTTTAACTTATAAGGCAAGAGTGAGTAAAAAATGTTTTGTGGAACATGTGGTATGTCTCCAAGAAGAATAGATCGAGACAACAAATCGAAGAATTTATTAATTAATCTTGGCTATAATATATTTTGGATATAAATTTATTATTCTATCGCTGTTTGTTTGCTTCGCACATGGTTCGGATTGGTCCTTTAACCTAGAAAAGTTTGTACGATTTGAACCTAGAAGTTCCACAAGTTGATTCAAGATTGGGCGAATTTAAGGTATTTCAAATATAACTATTTAGCATGAAGCCATGCAGTGCAAAATGTGGAAGCAACGCAATTTTAAAGGTAAAAACAATAGTGAATATACCCAAAACACTACACGCCAATATTCCAGCGCCCGAAAACTGGGGACACACTCTGCAAGGAATGCTTTTTTGAAGCATTTGAAAATGAAATTCATTTCACCATTACACGCTCCAATATGTTTACTCCTGGTAGCATAGTTGCAATTGCCGCTTCTGGCGGAAAAGATTCAACTGTATTGGCTTATGTCATGAAGAAACTGAACAGAAAATATAAATACAACCTAAACTTGGTACTTTTATCCATTGATGAAGGTATTACAGGCTATCGAGATGACAGTTTAGAAACAGTAAAACAAAACAGAGATGACTATGAAATGCCTTTGAAAATATTATCTTATAAAGATTTGTATGGTTGGACAATGGATGAAATTGTGTCTGCAGTTGGCAAGAAAAACAACTGCACTTTTTGTGGAGTTTTTCGAAGACAAGCTTTAGACAGAGGAGCAATTCAACTAAAAGTAAATTATCTAGCAACTGGACATAATGCTGATGATGTAGCAGAAACTGTTCTGATGAATGTTTTAAGAGGTGACTTGGCTAGATTAAAAAGGTGCACAGCAATTATAACTGACAGTGGTGATGGCATTCCAAGAGTAAAACCTTTGAAATATACATATGAAAAAGAAATTGTCATGTATGCTTACTTTCAAAAGCTAGTATATTTTTCCACTGAGTGTATTTTTGCACCAAATGCATACAGGGGACATGCAAGGGCGTTGTTAAAGGACTTGGAAAAAATGGATCCAGCTGTTATCATGAATATTATTCAATCTGGTAAGAATAAAATACCCTTTTAAGTTAGGTAATATTAACTGGGAAGTGATATTTTAAGGTGAATCTTTAAGTGTTGCTGAAACAGCATCATTACCTAAACTGACAAAATGTGAAAGATGTGGATATGGATCTTCACAGATAGTTTGCAAAGCTTGTGTTTTATTAGAAGGTTTAAATAGAGGACTCCCACGTTTGGGTATAGGTAAATCTAGTCGTTCTAGGAAAATACTACAAAGTGTACAAATGAAAGATAGCGACGTATCTTCAATTGGTTGCAATTCAACTCAACGTTGTGCAAAAATGGTTTGCTGTAAGAATGACAATTCCTGAAAATATAGCAGTAATATTCCAATATTTTTTACTGAATTCATAAAAAATGTTATAACGAAGACAATTCCTTGGTTTTATTAGCTATGTTGCAGTTACCAACAACATATACTGTTGTTTTATTCCAATTTCGTTACGGGAATTGATTGATCAACTGTGTGCAATAAATCACAATCAACATAGAGAAATATTAATTCTCTGTTACAAATTATTACTCCATCATTTTCAACGTTTTATTACTATGGTATAACTACATCTCTGAAAGCAATTGATGTAATCGCCTTTTGATGCCCAACATATTCTCGTTCTACTTTGCCAGTTTTTACATTCCATAATCTTGCTGCAGTATCTGATGACCCAGTAAAAATATACATTGAATCAGCACTAAATGCTGCATCCCACACCCAACGCTGTGCTTCATGCCGTAACTCTTGGATAAGGGCGTAATCATTTGTCCGAAATATTTTGGCTGTCTGGTCTGCGGAAGTTGTGACTAACAACCTAATAATAAATAATTACTATAATAATTACTAAGAGTTTTAACGTAATATAATTCTCACTTTGAATCAGGACTATATTTGCACTTTAATGCTTGCCTCCCATGTGCTCTGAAAACTTGGAATGGTTGAAGGCCTACTGGTTCATCACCTTTACCAAAACTAAGGAACCAAACATAGCAATTGCCCTTTGAATTAACTGCTGCTAGATATTTGCCAGTTGGATCAATTGCTACATCAAGGATCATACTATCTCCCTCAGGTATCTAAAAATACCATATTAATGTCTTTGGAATAAATATTCTAAAACATGTACATATTGTTGGGCGGAATTAGTCCTCATGTCCCATGAATGAATTGTTCCATTTTGATCACCAATTATTAGTTCAACTTGATTTGGGTGTAATTTTACACTGGTAATGGGAGCATTAACATCATAGGAATGGGAAATATTTGTGGATCTCTCCACATCCCATATTCTAACTTTACCATCTTCACCACCAGAGTACATCCAGGAACCACGATTGTTGAAACCCACACAAGTAATATTCTTAGGAACACCCTCATATGTAATTATAGCAGTTGGGGTATTTGAACTCAGATCATACATCCTTATATACTGATAACTGGCAGCAGCAAGAAGGTTTCGATTTGGTGTTATTTCTAACATATTTACTTGCTGTAAACAATATTAAATTCATAGTGAATATAAATTCTACATATTATGTTTACAGAGTAGTGACTTACTGATTCTGCATGTTGCATTGTTCTTTGACAAATTGCACTATGTGTTTGCCATAACTTTATAGTGTGATCATATCCGGCAGTAGCAAATATAATTTGTTCGCTTTCGGGGGGTGGTTGATCGCCACCCATTGTTACTATATTATTAATATGATATTAAAATTTCACTCCCAAACCTCAACAAATGCATGAGTGCACCTTGTATTGAGGATGTAGGCAGCTGGTTTTTAGGGTTATAATGGATTAACATTAGTCCGGTTATTCATGAATGCTTATTCCCGGACGACGTCGGATTTTATTGGATTTGGTATGCAGCAGCATAACAGTCGCATGTCGTCCTCGAGTATCGCACGAGATACCCAACGAATTTACGCATGGGTTAGTCCATGGTGTGAGTAGGGATGATTTGGTTTCGATTTCAACATTAGAATGTTGTTTATAGACGTTACTACGAGCCGCCACTGGTTTACAATGCTACATTTGGAATGAAGACCTATGGACTTGGCCCACCAAAGGACAAAAAATCCGTGATAAGCACAAATTGGATTTCCTGACATTCGCGAGAGTAGTTGTTAGGATAATGTACCAGCAACTGGTCAACTAGTAGTAGGTGACTAGGTGCAAGTACTGTCACAAAGCAAGTATACCGGAGCGTTAAAATTAAAACTAAGAAGAAAAAAGTCGTTCTTATATATAACAATAACAATGTAATTATAATTCTAAATAGCAATGATAACTTTAAATAATTTATTAGCAATGTTTAATTACAATAATTTTTGACGTAAAACTCATATCTTTACACTACGACATTTCAGAAGTATGATATGTTTTATCATAATCAGATATGCCTGGAAATGCTTCGCTATCAGCAAGGTTCGAATGTAGCGGAATGTAACATGATAATATAAAATATTTTCTTTTTTGCCTGCATTAATCGTCCGGTATCGCGCGTAGTTTGTTTGTTATTGTTTGCATTCGGCGCAAGTATTGCGATACGCTTCCACCGCGCATACCAGTTACACAGCGATCGTTGAAGGTTGCACACGCATTTCTCGTCATTAAATAACTGTATTAAAGGAAACACGATCGTGATATATAATAGTGATTTTACGGTGATTTCTACGCGCGTATCAAACAATAGATCAACAAATTTGTTGTAACATTAGATTATGTGTAAAAGTTGCAGTGATTTACCGCGTGCATAATAATGACTTCTATCTAGTGCAATGCAGAATGAAGCAACACAATTTACGAGGAGGAATAAATCAACACTGGATCATATTTATTAAGGTCAGTGGTCCTTATTTAATGTAATCTAATATATACTACAAATCGTCACATATATTATTAATAAAGTTAGCTATTTATTACGATTCCGAAATTCATAGTTATGCTTCCATAAGAAACAAACATCTTAGCACTCGCAAATTAGCATGAGAACACCATATTTTCTTTCTCACTCGTTAACCGATCTGATCATGTTTCGACGCTCATTATGTACGTCTGCTGAGGCACAAAAGTGTGCGGTATTTGATTTGTAGCAAATTACATTTCTATCGCAGGGTATACGTACCCATTCTAGATACCAACATCATACTTCACCTTTCTCGAGCACTACTTCGTTATTCTGCAACCACTACATTAATTATTAGCAGATATTCAGGCTGGATTCTGTGAGAATATATATATGATACCTGCTAGAATTGTTCTGAAATTAGGATTAAACATGGTTACTTGTTTGATTTTTACAAATCACGCTCAAGGAAAATGACTATATCACCGGAAATAATAGGGATAAACCAAATTTTAAAACTGCATGTAATAGCCAAAGAGATGCCCTAAGTTAGCATTGACAAGCGAGTAACGCAAACCTAGTAGAAATAGCCCAAAATTAGGATTAAACACGGTTAATATTCTCATTCTTACAAATCATGCTCTACAAAAATGGCTATATCACCGGAAATAACAGGGATAAACCAAATTTTAAAAATGCATTTAATAGCCAAGGAGATGCCCTAGACTAAAATTAAGATTAAACCTGGTTAATTTTCTCATTTTTGCAAATCATGTTTTTGGAAAAATGCTATATCTCCGGAAATAATTAGGAGCAATTTAATTTTATATATACATTTTATAGCCAAAGAGCTGCGCTAAGTTAGAATTGATATGCGAGTGTCGCAAACCTGTTGGAAGTGTCGTAACATTAGGATCAAACCTGGATTATTTTTTAATGTTTGGTGATAAAATTATTGTTATAAATTTAATTTTGTGCAGGCATATGTAAAATTTATCACATAAAAATTTTCCAGCATTTCATGTTTATAAATAATTCCATTGTTTTGCGACTAGGTACACTTGCATTGGATCTCTGCAGCCTTCAAAATCTACGAGCAGAAGTCGATCGGGCGTGATTGTAACAGAGTGATTACCATGCGCTGTGCTTCCTGTTAGAATGCACGCACTTTAGACAAGCTGGTACATTTTGGCCTGCGTGTGTTGCAAGCCAAGCAAGCACCAAGCGAAATGCGTGGTTTATTATTGTTTTGATTCGACACAGCTATTACCATACGCTTCCACTGCGCTTATCCATTGTACCTCAGCCATCCGAACATCTGCATGTTTAAATCTATTACAAACAAACCAGATATGTAATCGCGATGTAAATCAATTCAAATACGGTGTTTGGTATGCGCGCAATAAACAATATAGGTGCAAATCCAAAGTTTACTTAGTAGTCATTAGCTAGTACATTGCAGGTTTAATTGTCATAGACCACAATTGGGAATATGCAGCGTGAGATAATAAAGGCCAATGGTCAATTTAAACTGTTGTTTTTGTATTTAAAGTCACCCCGTCTTAAAGTTGAATGCTGCATCATAATTTCCAAACGCGTAGAGCTGCATTGAAGAAATTTGTGTTACATAATTTGTAATTAGTTTTCTTTCAGTTTATGCGTATGCAATTTTTCAGGAATCATCCGCACCAATGCGAGCCTTTGATTTTTTTCACTACTGTCAAGTGGCTTCCTTACGTGTAACATTCGACGAGCTGGTTAAAACAGTTCTTTCCAGAACTATCAGATCGTTTGAATATAAAATAACTTTGCATTTAATAAATTTATGTATTTTTACTTCACAGCGTCCATATGTTTGTTAATTAAAATGTATCGTGTGTTGGATACATGTCTTTAGTATATATCTAACACATAATGAACACTTTCAACTAGTATGGCAAAGAGTTACCAATAAATAGCCGAAACAAACTACTCTTGTTATTGGGTCTTATAGGTGCACTGTCTTGGGTTCGATCCTGGATGCAGCGGTGCACTTTTCGACCAAAATTAAATAATTCCAATTTATATGGGTGTATATGGCACTTCCATAAGAACAACGTAAACAAGAGACATAATCATGTTCAAAGAAAATATAAGTCCGAAATAAATAAAGGAAAACAACTAGAAGGTGCCGAAAGACAACACGCAGAAGTAGAGAGCGCCTCCCCATGAAAAAGGAAGGCCCGCAGTTTTGAATTTTGTAAGACAGCGAAGCGTTATATGATGGGGCTTCGCCGGCTAAGACCGCAAGGCCATCACGCCTTGCATTACACTACTGCGCCAAGTCACTAACTGCAAGGAGCGGGAACATCAGATATATATATATATATATTGGAATACTTTTAAAAACAAACTAAACAAATTGAAACTTGCAATATTGAACTTAAAATTAATCGGCTCTGCCGGCAAAGCCCCATCGTCACTAACTTACCCAATTTCTAATTTTCTTGAAAAGGGGGCGCTACGTTAGGGGACCGAACCCTGCATGGAGCCGCGGGCATAGCCGCTACACCACCGAGAGCTTACATCCGGAGCTGGAGAATTCTTGTATTTATTATGTAATTTTCATCTCGGTTATTACGTTAAAAAATAATAATAAATACCAGCCTACAAAGAAGAAGGATAATCACTCACATCTCGGGATTAAGAAGCTTGCCCTGAATATTTTTTGAAAAGATTCTTTTGGCAAATAAAATAAAGCATAAGAAAATCATAACAAACAAATTATTTGAACCAATTTCAATTTATTTTCAAAGCCAACTAAATGTCCTGAACATTGTTAACAACATGGAATAAAAGCCAAAGTAACATTTGATATCTCTTACTTCTTTTATTTTCTTGTCTTATTTTTCAAGTCCCGCATATTCATTCTACTATATTAATATACTTATATCAAACCTTGGAACGTGGTTCAATCTTTTATTTACATCGTAATTCCATTGTAATTCGGAATTATTTGATTTTGGTCGAAGGAACAGCGCACCGTCGAGCCAGATCCCTCGAATGCGCACCGAGAGCATTAAGCACCAAGGTACCAAGCCCTCTTAGAATGCACAGTCCATATCGCTTATTTATTATTATAAGATTTATTAAATTCAAAAGTATTTTAAATTCAAACAATGTGATAGTTCTGAAAAGAACTGTTTTGACCTGCTCGACTGAAGTGAAGAAAATGCAAAACTCGCATTGGTGCGGCCGATTCCTGAAAAATTACATGCGCATAAACTAAAAGAAAACTAATTACAAATTATATAATACAAGTTTCCTGAATGCAGGAAAGCTACGCGTTTTGAAATTATTATGCAGCATTCAACAACAACAACACTATGATTAATCCCGCAACGCACTAGATGATGATGACTAGCACACGACGAAACCCTGACAACTCCCGAATGGAATTTAAGTAAACGATAGATCCATGCTTCTATTATATATATCGCGAACTGAAAACACCGTAAAATAATCGAATCGCAATGGTTGCGCTAAATGTAAACAATAATACATAGAACATCTCGTACGACATTCGGCTTACCTGGCGATTCACGCAGGCCAAAATTTGCCGGCTTGTCTAATATGCGTCCGCTATAACACTCCGCGCACAGTTTTCACTCTGTTCTAAACACGCACTACTCCTGCTTGTAGATTTTTAAGGCTACTGAAATCCAATGCAATGTACTCGAAAAACAATGTAAATATTTCCTTTAATACAGTTATTTAAAGACAAGAAACGCGTGTGCATCTTTCATCAGTCGTCGTGTAACTGATAAGCGCGGTGGAAGCGAATCGGAATAGTCGTAATGTAAACGATAACAAATTGAGAATATTTACAGGCAACCAGCCAACTAACTGCACAAGCGTAAAACTTAGAGCCTCGGCTTCCCGCCTATCATCTGTTAAATATTTAAGCTAATGAAAGATGGATATACACACAATTAAACTGTTATTGAAATTATTGTGTTATTGTTTTAAGCGTTTATTTATATTTTCAGTGATTTAAAAAGTTAATACCTTACCTAGTGTTGTTGCAAATCATGTCATATCTAAAAAAGGATCGCAACATTACGGATAATTAATACCATGGAAAAATGAGAAATTATACACTTGTATTATGAATAATTATATACAAAATGGCATCGCATGTCGCCACATCAACTGGCCACATCAACTCTCCACTGCTTACTGATAATAGAACTAAATAAGCTTCAGTAAAATGCTTGACGCGAAAAAATAAATTGAAAATAGTAAAACGTTATATCCATCCTATAAACATCAACATTTTTGGGTAAATTCAGGAGCAACCTAGAACTGCATTAAAATAAGACAAATCATAATTCATGTAATCACGTTAACTAATGTGTTAGGATGACTATAAAATAGGCTCGGGTTTGATAATATATAAAATACCCACATCAGTTCATGTGGCGTACACATAAAAAATTATCTAAAATCAATCTAAGAAACAAAATCCTACACATCATAATTGAGAAATATTATATACAATGCTTCACCTATCAGCGCCAGTAGAAATTGCGAAAATATACTACAATCACGACGCCAACCGTCTTTGACGGGATACAATTCACATAACGTGATGCTCAAGTAATCTAGAGCGATTCACGTGATACCATTAATAAGGAATTCCGGTTAAGATCCTCATTACAGCTTTCTTAAGAACTATAGAAAAATAAGTTACGCCGAGCGGTGAAGCCTTCAGTTGTCGAAAAGTTTTTCACGCAGGCATTTGATTTTGTTCACAAAGTACGCTTCCAAAGATTCAGCACACTTGAAGAACTGGGACTCCTTAGGATTGTAATATCGGCAGTTATCAAAGATCTTTGTCATGTCACCGATAAACTCATTAAGATGATTGTAGAGCCGATCGTTAATTTTATTTTCAATTTTTTGTAAATCTGCAGAGTGCAATGAATGATTAGTACATGCATAACAAATATTTTAATTAGTACTGAGAAAAAAACATACCCATTGGTTCCTTGATGACTTTATAATAATCTGGTGCTTCATTTGGATCCACAGGTTCAACAAAAGGCCATGCACTCTTGTGAGCCTAGAAATTGGAAAAAGTTAACGAAAAACCGATCACATTTTCAAAAACGTCGTCATACCTGAATTTGCTTGATTAATCGACGTAATTCATCAAAGTTCTTATTACTTAAATCTTTCATATTCGCGTAATTTACTGACGAATTACTCTGACAGTTGGGGCAAATATATTCATCAATATTATCAGCTTCAGATTGTAGAATGCCAACACATCGACCATGGAACCAGTCTTGACACCGATCGCAGCAAATATAAAACCTAGAAAATGCAGTTTAGTAATCTGTGTACCCATTTACAATAGAACAACTTACTGTGATTCATCGTAAGGTTGTCTACATAAGCAAAACAATTCCTGTGTTTCTCTCGCGTGCTTACATTCACGACAAACAAACTCAGAGATGTTTTTACTGGCTTCCTCGGTAATGCCAACACAATCTCCGTGGAACCAGTTATTACACAAATCACACCCTACATAGAATTTTGTTTCGTCATAAGGTGTCCGACAAAGACAATATAGTTTCTCCTTTTTATTTTTACCAGGCGATGATGCCATTCGATTACCACCAGACCGTCGTGACGATTTACTGACGGGTTTCTCAATCACAGGTGTTGTCGGTTGTTGTACAGCATTCGCTTTACGTCTGCTGCTTCCAGTCGATGGAGTCCGCACAACAGGTTCTTCGGGTCTCATTACTCGTTCTTGAGTGGGTCGCCTAGCTTCCAGTTCATCAGCAACTTCCTTCTAAAGGTACACAGAAATAAATCAACTGAAATGTATAACAACTACTTACTTACTTGAATTTCCACTGAAAGATCCTTTTCAAGCAAAGCACGCTTTCGTAAAATGTCTTTTTTCAATAGTTCCTTATGTCGGAAGAGACTAACCATGGTCTTGGTCTTCACAGACGCTGCTTTCTGTTCACAGGTGATTTCTTTAACGACTATTCGTTTATTCCGCGGTGATACCATAGGTTTCACAACATTTTCAGGCACACTATAATCAACCATATATCTTTTATACACAAACCTGTCTCAATTTTTAATAAAGTTCTTATTAATAATAATAAAATATTTGTCCTTAGGATAAACATATATATATATATATATATTTATATTTATTACCTATGAATCTCATGTTTAATAGTTTCCAAAGATGTCCGACTAGGCCTAGGTCGTTTAGGAGTATCCATCACCCAGTCGTCGTCGTCATCTTCAGCCCTCGATATGCTTGCAGGACGTTTCCTGGACCCAGTCGGCGGTGCAACACTTCTCATCGAGTTAAGAGTGCTAGCAGTACGTCCTCCGAATGTAGGGGTGTCATCATTCCTCATTTGTTTCTCCTGGTAACGTTGAAGCTGCAGCAGCTTCTCTTCAATTTCTGGATTTAGATTCTCCTGCTTCAAAGCTGTTCTGATAGCTGACGGAAGGAAAACAATCAGGATCGGGGTTGCAACAATGCAATAAAGCAATAGAGTAAATAAATAGTATAAAACCCAAGGCAAAACGACAGAAACCAAATATGAGAACGTAAAAATATCAAAACAGTTGGACATAGCATGGTAAATTATCTTAGCACATGTGTTCAGTTTTCGTAAACGTTTATTATTTGTAATTTTGAAACATACAAAAAAGAGAAAAAATCGGTACAAATACGTGTTGATCTTAGTTTATCCATCTATATTAACTCAGTTATCATAGCATACGCACATCATTTACTTGCGCGTTTGGCAATCGCTTTGGTATCTTTCGAAAAATATCACAGTCCAAGAAAGAGAAAAAACTAAACAACACATGGCTTAGATAATCATGTCCGCATAATCTTGACTTATCGTTTATGTTCGTGTTTAACTGGTTTGGTTCTAGTAGCGGACTCACTTATTTCAATTGCTAATTCATAGCATATATCTTTGAATAGCAGGTGGTCAATTACTTACTGATGATTAAACTGGTGATAGGTATGAGTGATGTAGTCGTTTTGCAATGGGTAGGCGCAATTCGGATTGTAAACAATAACAGAAGGTTGATGATAAATTAACATACTTTGTTGAATGTAGTCCGGCGTGACGACAAACTGTTTATCCTCGGCGACGGCCGGCGCGATTGCCGCCGCAACCGAAGTAACAACAGTAGGTTGCTGCATCTGCGTTGGTTGTTGCACAGGACTTGCAGTTTGGGCGGCAGTAAACGTGCTGTCAATCACATTAGCCTTTACTGTTTGCAGAACCGTGGTTTGCTGTTGGCCATTGACAAGTACTTGCCGTTGCTCTACCACCTACAAAGAGTGTACATGAAGCTTGGTACGTCTTCTCACACGAAAAATCAAGTAAATCAGAAGACAAACTAGAGCTTATTAAGGTGATAAAAATAAATCAACTTTCTTTACGTGTCAGTCAATTTATTCCTTAACAATCAAACAGTAACAGCATTCCCAAAAATAAGCGTTAAAAAAGCTAGCAGTCAATAAATAGCAAATAAATAAAAATAGTTAAACAAAATACAAGAAAATAGCATCGCAACGTGCGAATCAAGTCGTTAGTTAGCGACAAAAAATTAAGCGGTAATCTTTTTAGCGTGATTGGGAATTACCTGCTGCTGCGGTTGCACTTGCACGATCTGCTGTTGAACCACCGGCGCCAAGGGTGGAGGAACTTGTGCTTCCCCAACTGTACTTTCACTGACTTCATTACTGTTTGGTTGCACAGCTAAATAGATCTTTGTAGGGCCCAAAACACCTTGTTTTCCAGTCGAAGCTTGGGCTATAACAGATGAAAAGCGAATATACTTTTATGCATTATTATATTAGTTATTTCAATATGTACCTTTAAGTAATTGTTGTTTTACTTGCTGCTGTACGGCAGCCAATTGAGCTGGAGTAAAATCTGCTCCCACCAAACCTTGGAGAACAATGCGCGGACCTTGTGGGGTTTGAATAACCTGTGCAGTAACGCATTTGATTATTGTTCCGGGTGGCTGACCGGTAAGTAGATGCTCCATGGTAACTGGATCGATGGAGTTGTCGACTTTAGCAGGGATGTTTTGTTGTTGCCCCACTGCTTTAGTAGGAGATGTGGTGATGACCTGCTGTTGTGGTGGTGGCTGTGGTTGTACTACAGGTGATGAAATTTGTTGTACCTGTGGTTGCGCCGGAACAGTACTGGGTGTAAGCTGGGCGACGATTTGGGCTTGATTGTTTCCAGTAGGACGAATAAGGACCTGCTGACCATTAATGGTTGCCACTTGCACCTTTCCTTGGGCAATCTGTGCCGCGAGTGCTTGATTACTAACCACAATTTGATTTGTGACAACCTGTAACAAACAACAAAGATTATGGTACAAATCCAATCAATCAATAAAGGAGCACAATAATTTTGGTATAAATATTCGCTCTTTTATTTACCTGTTGTTGTGGTGCTGATGCCACCACGGAAGTGGTAACAACTTGTTGTTGTATCACCGGTGTCCCGCTAACTACAATCTTTTGCTGAGTTTGAGGTGTAACGGGTGTACCAGCTTGCTTAATGATGATCTGTTTAGTTGGTGTGGTAAGCGAATTGGATAACTTGTTGCCCACGGTTTGTAATATTACTTTTCCTGCGGGTGTCTTAACGAGTTTATTTGCTGCAACAGGGACAGGAGAAGAGGTTGGATTTGCGGAAGTAGTAGTTTTGGTTGGACTACTAGTGGCAGGAGTCGTCGCCGCCGTTGAGGATGATGGTAATGCTGTGCTCAGGACTTGCAACTTACCATCCGGCATTTGCACTAACTGCTGGCCTGGCATTAAGCCTTTTACACTATAACGACCATCAGCAGTTCGCATGATTTGCACTCTCTGTGGAGTGGTTTCCGTTTTGGGTGTTTGTTGTGTTGTAACCGTAGAAGAAGCTAGAATAAAAATGCAGAAATGATAAACACAGGCCATTAATTGAATTGCTGCATAAGCAATTTATTATATGCAATGTACCGGTCGAGGCAGTTTGAATAACTTGTTGGCCAGACTGGAGTTTAATAACTTGATTTCCACTAGCTTTCAGGACTTGAGGGTTGCCCGTTATAACACGGGTGGTGCCGTCTGCTGCTTTTGTCATGTATATTCGTCGTCCGGTAAATTGCTTTCCACCAGCAGCATTATTTGCAGTTAGAAGTGAAGTAAGAGTTTTTCCTGCTTGCCCTGGTACAATCACGTTCTTCACAACTTGCATCTTACCATCAACAGAAACTATAAACGAAATACATTATTAAGATAAGATAAAGAAACTTAAGTTAAGTAACTAATTACAATGCACATTAAACGTTACCTTTCGGTTGAATTGCTTTAGTAGTAGCCGCTTGAGTAGACGAAGCAGCTTTACCAAAAGTTAGAAATGGTTAGATTGAGAAAGGAAAAAAAACACAAGTAACCCAAGAAAAAGCACGTCATACGATTCTTGCAATAACTGGCAATGTTTCTAAACAAATAAAAAGAAGATACTTACGTTGTGTAGGAGTACCAGTGATTTTGATGACTTGTCCTTGCGAGTTTTTCAACTCCAATGCACGTTTCTGCTGATGTGCTGCTCTTTGAATACGCAGCTGTTTCTCCATTGTTTCCTTGAAGTCTTCCGCACCTTGTTTAGTAGTAAGCACCTTCGAAGGAGGTGGACTATCTGGAGCCTCCAGAAGATTAATACGGGATGGAGGCAGATTTCCGGTTCTACTTCGTGTTATCGCTTGTTGTTGTTTCTGCTGTTGTTGTAGCTGAAATTGTTGTTGGTGTTGTTGTCTTTCCAGTCTCCTAAGTTAGAAAACAATTTAGTAAGACGTGTTAGTTTTACAACAGATGTTTCTTCACGAAGAAAATATGTAATACCAACCTTTCTCCATATTGTTTAATCTCCCACAATTCCAACTTATCTTCATCAACCCACTCTTCTGTAACTTGTGGATCAGTACTTTGAGGAGACTCTGGCCTCTTCCTTTTTCTCAGCCCACTTCGAATCGATGTCACTTCCCTGACTGTTTTTGGTAACTCCAAGGGTATCACAACTTTCCGCCGTAAATACTGCGTTCTTTCTACGAACGGTCCAACATTACGATGCTTTAGGAGCTCCAAACTGAGAATCTCAGTCTCAGTCGTAATCTGATGTTTGCCATCTTGGTTTGGCGGTTTCACCTGCATATCATCCCATCGAAGACAAGCCCATAAAATCTTCAACTGAAGCGCAGCCGCTGCGATCGAATTCAAGTTAATGGTCCTGAATACCCAGCATGTTTTAAACAAGGGCCGAGCACATGGGTAAGGCCATACCAAGTTATTGCTCTTCGCCATTGCATTAAAACCATTGATGTAAATTCTTCCTGCATTACGTGCTAACTTCTTAACTTCATGCTTTGGTAGCACAAACAATGATTTAAAGTTTTTCCTAGTTTTAAAGTTAGAAACAAGTGGGTACTTTACAGGTGCCTTTTTCTTCTTCTTATCAGCACCGATGATGGTGATTCGCTTCAGATAGACCTTACCCTTAGCTGTTGAACTTGAATAAACTCGCTCAATGCCGTCATCGGTAGTTTCAGCTTTGATCGTTTGTTCCCGACGCGTACTTTTGATTGCACAAAATCTTCTATTCAGTGCTGCAGTGTATATTGTTTGTTGAGAATTCGTATTCAAAGTTTGAATTTTCCTTCCATTGGATACTACCGTATTGATAACATTTTCTTCTTTAATTTTCTTAGAAGTTGTTTCCTTTTTGAGAACGCCATCAAGCATAGTTTTTGAAGTTGCTGTTGTAGAAGTAACAGTAGAAGTTGTCGTAGTGGTGATTATCGAAGATCTACTCCTAGTAGACCTACCTGAAGGAGTGACAGTAGTTGTAACAGTCGTACATACAGTATTACTACTACTACTACCACCACCCAAAATCATCTCCTTGATATCTTCCGGTGACATATCAATATCCATATCAACTTCTTGCATCTGATCATCGCTGTAAACAGCGCTATCACGTTTTTTCGGTCTTTTCACTGGTTTGATTTCCTCGACATCTTCTGCTTTCAATACCTCTTCATCTTCTACTTTCATATCTTCCAGGAGTAGACCTGAAGGAATCTGTTTAGGTGCCATAAGTTCATTGTAATCATAACAATCAAAAGGTTCATCCTTGACCATAGGAGGATTTTCCATTGGAACCATTCCACTATAAACCTTATCACTAAAAGTCTGTCCAGATTCAAGTGCTGATAATAATTCAGCACTCATAACATCGTCACTAAGCATATCAGTCTTATCCAATTTGTCATCACCTCCCAAATTGTTTCCAGTTGATTCACTTAACTTTGCTTCCAAAATAGAAGGTGTCTTTGAATTATTAGCATTATTTGTGGTAGTTGCAGTTTTCTGGTTGGCATGAACATTCGCTTTCCTTAACAGACCCAACAACTCTTTCCGGACATTATTTCTCTGTATACAAATAGGTGAATAACATGTTGATGTAACAGATGCCGTTGGATTGTTAGAATTGCATCCTTTAGAATAGCACTGATATTCTTTAGCAAACTTTGAGATAGCAGAGTAGTGAAGTCGCAATTGTTGAATTTTCTTAGCAATATTATTAAGCATTTCTTTGCTTACTGGTGTAGCCGGTGTTGATGCCTCAGAAGTTGATTCTACATCAACGTCTTCATCATTGTCAGGTGTGCGTGGTTTTGGTGCTGTATCAGATGATGAATTCTCAGCTTTAGCTTGAGCTATTTTCCGTTCTTCAATAGCTTTCAGGTGTATCCTTCGCGTGAGAAGTTCATCCAAACTTGTTTTCTTTGCTACCTTTGGAAACAAAATTCGACTCGAAGTTGATAAAGCTTTACTTACATCCAGTTCCTCAAAGTATTTTAATGGACGAATAATTTTAAGATCTTTGAATACTGTTGAACCTTGACCATCATTGGTATCTTCCTCAATATCCATTGCATCCTCATCAAGTTTAATCTCATCCTTCACGTGACTATCGTCAACTTCGAAGTTCTTTTTCAGATACTTGTACAGATCTTTGTTCGCAACAATGATCTTCAAACCATCATTATTGCGAATTTGAATCATATACTTTTGCGGACCCGCCGCTAATCCAATCTCCTTAGAATTGACGTGATTGACGAGCCTAGCCGTAGAGTACCATAACCAACCCCACCTTCCGTGTATTCGATACTCCTCACCCTTTTGTTTCCACAATTGATGTTTAAAACTCATTGTATACTTAACATAACTCGAAATAATCAATCTATTCCGCTCTTCTTCCTCTTCGCGGTCCTTCTTCTCACGTTTCTCCAACTTCTTTCGTTCTTCACGTTCGGCTGCAGTCACCCTCAACAGCTTAATATGTCCAAGTTGATCATGCCACACATTAGCAAACACACAAGGTTTGATACATGATTGCAGTACAATTAATGCTTTTGTAAAGTCCTTCGCGTGTTGACATTGCTGAACTACGCCTAGCCATGTCTTCTTCAAAAGAGGCCAGTTTGGATGCATGAAAGGTGCTTGTATTGACCCCTCTAATTCAATCAAAGTTTGGCGAAGAGTTTGCAGTAACGCAGTTTTATTGCCAGTGGTAAGTCCAACCCACTTGAACTCAGATGCAGTTGTAAGAGAGAACTTATGACTTAAATGCCGTTTCTTGTCACGTTCTTCGTTGCGCTGAGGTTTATTTAACGCGATTATATTAGTAGTAAATTGGTTAGTATACCCTTTGAATTTATTCTCCAGTCCAAGTTTATATAAATAGGTCCCGTTTGCCATTTGAACTGACTTTTGGCGTGTTATCCGCTCTTCGTTAAGATTAAGGCTGCTCCTCTGGCGGATTTCGTCCATATTGAATGTTCTTGGCTGAAGAGATCCAGTTTTAGATCTGGTAACTATGTCCTTACCCCCTGAATCATTTGAGTCCTCACTTTTTATAGTCGTAGTTTCTGTTTTGATCTCCACAGAAGTCGTCGTGGTGGTGGTTGTTGGCGTAACCACTGTTTCTTTGGCATCATTAGATCCATCGTCTTCGTCAGGATTGTCATCTTGACTTGGTTTTTGTTCGCTGTCTTTTTTCGCCTTGATAATATCTTGATTTGCCTTTTCAAGGTAAGTTTTCTTGCCCGCTTTTAACTGATTTGTTAATTTCTCGGTGAGTTCCATTTGTCGAATTATTTCCTCTTTGAAATCATTAAGTTCTCGGCAGAGGGACGCCTCCATGTCCTCGGAATCTAGAGAGTTCATCAGTTCTTCAAATTGCAAAGTTGTTGTGTAGTAACACACTTCATTATCATCGCTTTCACTGTAACGCCATACAAAAATCGACATTACAGTCTTATAATATATATAGTAAGGTGAGTAACTTACATAAATATTCGTCGACATAAAAAGTAATACTTCCTCCCAAAACGATCGAAACCGAGCTTTTCTTGGCGACATAACTGACCCTGTTTCTCCACGTCCAGCACACAATCCACAACACCACTAACGCGATGAGCTCGACATATATTACATTGCCAATCTTCAACTGGCACATCCACCAACGGTGGATCAACGCATTCTAGATGGAATACCGCGGGGCAAGTTTCACAGCATAGCAAATCCCCCAGTTTGTGACAAACGCGACAATGATCGTCATAATGCATCGGTACTAAGAAAAATTAATTAATTAAGAGACTACTCAAAATAGAAAACATTAAGTAACAATTTGCATCAATAGCTATACACAAAATACATACCTTCACTGATTAAATCCTCCCTTACAGGATTAGTTGTCAAAAATTGATCTGTCAAAAACCTCATCACCGTGATTTTGTTCTCTAAACTTGTGTAAGGGTAATCACTAGTGTTCAAAATCGTCAGCACACGTTCATCGAAACAGGGATCACTCTCGACATAAGCGCGTAGAACCTCCGGCCAGGTAACATAGTCCAATAAATATAGTGAAATATTAACACTGTCTTTTTGGTCCAAGGGCGCAAAATGAGTCTGCTGGGAATCTTCTTCTCTGAACAATGCCTTCAATAGCATGATATGCACTTCAGCAAACAAGTTGCTTTGGTCTTCGCACATAACAGCTGCGCAAAAGTCTTCCAACCGAAAAGGCGATAAACGTACAAGATTTCTAAAATGCCTCACTACCTCATAAATACCAACAATTGGCATAATAGAACTTCGAGGAACAAGCAGATCTTCTGAGCTAGCTGGAAGATCTAGCAGGGGTATGGGTTTGTTTTGCAGCCATAATGGCTCAGGTGTTACAGGTCGTGGTCTGCGCTGCGTCCCACTAACTGTACTAAAACTACTCAGTGACAATTCACTATCACTGGATGGATCAGGAACAGAGTCATCACTCTCAGACTCAGAAATCCTGATGTCCTCTTCATGGTCAGACTTGTCAGTGGAATCATCACCAAAATCAGACCCATAGTGATACTCTGAATCATTGTACTCGCTGGCATGTGGGTTGTATCCTCGACGTTGATAAGCACCGCCTGCTGTGGAACTCCCGCGCTTTTTACCCCTCGTACGAGACCCCCTTGTCTGCCGTGGGGTTTCTTGAGGAGACGAAGCCCTGGACACCGATGGTGTGCTTACGGGTGAATCGGAGCCTCGGTTGAGGTTCTGCAGATACTTGGGTTTCTTAAGCAGCTGATATTGAAACTTCTTCGGAGTACGTTCGGCCACCTGCGCCTTCGGCGGGCGACCGCGCTTCTTCGTGCCACGGGCAGACATTACCAGCCCGTATGCGTCTTCGTCGTCTTGACAACGACCATCAAGTCGCCGGCAGCGACCAACGCTCGCGTGCACTTGCTCTCTATTTACAAAACACAAGGCAAATGTCAAAAATGCGTGCGATTCGTTGCAGGTCGTCCGCGCGGGCCGCACATTTTGCTATGCACCTAGCCGCGTTCGATTCGGAGGCGTCACGTGATCACTGCTCGGCTGGGAAAATTCGTTACCGGTTAGCGATGATCTCCTGCGCCAAGATGTTTTCCACGGGATTGTCACTTTATGCCACACGCTCTATGCTCGGCTCGTTGGCGGGACATCTACGCCATTAACGTGTGCGTTGTGCTAATCTCCCTCGCCTTCACGCTCTACCACACTGACGCTGCACGAACGACGATGCAGCGGGCAACGCTTGCAAAGCGCACGCTCATTGGTCGGCGTGAATGGACGCCATGACAATCTGTATCGGTGATTATTGCACTTAGCAGCAAATTACCTCTTGGACACGCTATCCACGTCAGTTTGCTCGTTTTTTCCGCAGGTTTAGTCTTTCCAAATAGAAACCGTACTTTAATTCTCTCGATTTCCGTAGAAATTCAACACATACGGCTGGGAACGGCGGCCAATCGTGGCTCGCAGCACTGATAATGACTGAGTTTTCAAGCAGATGGCGCATTGATCGACCAGCATCAGTTGCAGATTCTTTTATTTCTTCGAGAAATACTTGTAAATTCACCTCATTATTCGAACTTGATTATTTTATTATCTTCCAGAGGGTTTTCGTTTCCATAGATATGATTTTCAAATAACATTATGTAATATCCGGTGAATAGCGGAAACGTGCATGCAGCTTGGGATTGTCAAATGTCAATCCATTCAAAACAAACAAACAGTGGCGCACTTCGTTTAACAACACTTTGCAAGTGTCCCATAATATCGTGAGAATATCTACACATTGAGTCCATATGTTCACTAAAATTATATTATGCATTAATGCTTTTGTGTTTATTCTTTGACGATCATTTTCCGGTTTCAAAAACGTCATTGTTATAATCCGACCCATTTATCCCAGATGTCGACAAGCAGCGCTCTCAAGGTTGCATAGGTCCGGATATCAACGTGTCCGTACAGCAAACTAGAAATTTTGATCGCCAAACGCCTTTCGAACGTCTCAACTTAATTATTCGGGATGGCCGGGCCGATTAGAATGTACACGATGCGACAAATTGTTCAACACGATGTGCCCGTTAAGCTGCCGACATGCATGTATAGTTTGCCGAAGATCCAAGGCGCAATCGACGATGACGGCGTCATCGCGGCCGCGAAGAGGAAAAATGGCACTGCGGCCAGCTGCGCGCAGCGGATCAGCCCGTCAGCCACCAGCGTGGAGCTCGTTGCCGAGCAGGTTAAGCAGTTTTTAAAGGTTTAACACCTGTTCACTTCACCCCCAATTATCACGTCTCGCGCGTTTTGTTTTATCGGGATTTGGATCTTCCAAATTACCAGTAAAGCGCGAATTATCACTCGCAACGCGGCCACGCAAGAACGGCCAGGTAATTCCGGCCGCTGGCTGGTGCACAACTAACTCTCAGCTCAGTTAAGCAACTGTCAAAAAGCATTGCTAGATTACACACATAATGCATATTTGTTCATTGCTGCCCCAAACACATAATCTGAGTGGGTAATGGGGGCAAAGACCTGTGTTGCATTCAGATTCTGGGAGAAAATTAAGTGAGACCAAGAATTACAATGGCTTGTGAATGCCTCAAGTTATACAAAAAATTGTAAAATTGGGATGGCTCTATATATGAATCATGTTTATTCCTGCAGAATAATAAAATAAAGACCATGGCAGTAGTCCGGGAAAGACAGGAAGTAATCTTGATGCAGTTGGAAGATCTTAAGAAGCAAATGGCTGCTATTCGTGATACACTAAAATCAGGGGGTACAACTTATACATTATCTTCAACAGGACCTAAAAATAGTAACAAATGTGATAAGTTTGATGTAAGTTGCCACCTTGCAAGCAAGCACAATGTATTTATGAGCATTTTAGGTCAAGCAACTACCAGCTGAGGTTTCAATCAATGCCAACCCATCAAACCCACCTTACTCCTTACTTCTACTTCAGAAATTATGGAAAAAGTCACTCAACATCCATATTCAATCATTTATTCATTCAACTGTTTCTAAACTACCAGAAAACGCTCAGTCATTTGTTGAGAGTATCCCTGAAGCCAGTGGAGCGCCAAATTTAACAGTGAGATTAATATGGAAAGCAAGTAAGTTTATATCATCCACACATAAAAGTTGAAAATGCTACTATCATGTTTTCCTACAGTTGGAATTAATCAATTGGAAGTAACTGGCGCCCGACCTATCCATGGAGAAGTGAACCTTCTTAGGTATCTGGCACGCCTTACATCATCATTAAACTACGACGAAGACACTGAAATGGATTCTTATCTAGACACTTGCTTCACTATTTCTCGCTCCAAAACGAAATCCGAACGATTACCGCTCTTCCAACGGCTCAACAAGAAATTAGGCAAAGAGAGATTCATCTTCAGCGACTTCTCTATCGTTGACATTGCTGCCTACTCTGCTATCAAGCAGACGGCAGCAGCGGGCGAAGTAAATGTCGGCATGACAAAATGGTTGAGCAATTGTGAAACTTATTGAGTTTTAACAATAAATAACTTATGAACTTATTTCGTTTTTGGTGTTATTCTAATCCATTTTACTGAATTAACCACGGCAATGATAATTGTTTTTCTTTATTTCATTTTATATAGTTTTTTAATAGTTCCATCTTCATTGTTAAGTAGATTCATTCATTAATCATTAAATCACAGTTTACTTTTTACATTTACAAAAGTTCATACTAAGACGCAAAAATCATACATGCGAACAGTTAACACATAAATACAAGTAAATACAGAAATTATTGAATACATAGAATAAATAGAATAGTGTCGTGATTCATATGTTTCTCCATGTTTCTCATCAGGGCAGTGAGAAAGCTTTGTTTAGAATTAAGAATCGATGCGTTTTACGCGAGTGAACGCAACATATTCGTAAAAATTAAGTCTTGTGGTCTTTGTCGGTATAACGCATAATTAACCTTTAGATATCCATGGAATCCATGTCTTCAAATCAAACTATATTAAATAATGAAAACTGAAGAAAACTAAATTCTCAACAGTTTGCATTTTACAATTTATTAGTATTTTCATTAGAATCTCAAGAGTTTAAACAGTTTTAACTCAACATGTCGGATTTGTACATATCCGATATCATTAGACTATTAATGAGCATAATTTGTTTAAACATCGTTAGTTTGAGCAGGGTATGCTGCTAGTATTACATATTTAATAATTGCTTTATTCCTGTTTCTTCAGCTATGATTCGTTTATAGTGGTGTATACTTTTTTGTTTCATTTGCCTTAACGTTTATACCGCATTATAGACAGTATGATATTGTATGTCGATACATTTCTAGTGTTGTCCACACATCTTCTTTCATAAAGTATGCTTGAACCTTGAATTAATTTTATTGAATACACTTAGAAGTTGGAATTTTCCTCTGGAAATCAGTTTTGGGAGTCAGTTCAAGTGAAAGTGTTTGAAAATGTCAAGTGTACAATATAAATAATTACAAATGACTATTAGAAGTCTACTATTTGCTATCTTGCCAATAGTTAATCTATGTTTAACAAATTGTATCTTCAAGCTAATGTTAAATACGTAGTTCGTTCCTAAATGTCAAAAGCAAATTTTATAGAATTAAAGTTAATCGTACCCCCGATCCATCTTCTTCCAGCTAAGATTTGAAGACGTCAATTACCACGAGTTTCTAAACAATATTGTCATAGGCCATTATATTTTGGGCAGATTTTTGGGAAAAGGTCATAAAGCTTACCAGCCTAAAAGTTAACTTACTCTGCAAACGTGGCAAGTATATCGCCACGCCGCGACTTACATTAATTTGTTTCACTTCAGTATTCATGTATATGTACAAAGTTAAAAAGCCTCCTGATTATTGTTGAGTTGGGCTATAGTCATATCAAAGTGTTCTACGAGTAGTCATCAGTGCCATATGTACTTACTTAATATGTAAACGTTCAAGTCTTGTTTGAGTGAGATAAACATATCTAGCATCGATGAACCCCATGAGCGGAGTAATTAATTGTGAATTACTCGCTACTCCCTAGCCAGATTCCGTGTTAGGTCAATGCTAGCTATAAACCGTTAAGAGTTTTGATTACAATGGCAATTATAGTGATTTATTCTGGCACTACTTTAAGTCCGCGTTATTCGTTCAACGCGCCTTCGTCCGTCGCTTGTTAATTGCACTAAATTTCTTTCGAGTCGATTGTCTTAAGTAATTCTTACCTAGTCTAATGCAACATCAACTTATTTTAATCTTTGTCACGGTATTCTTCCCCTCATCAGCAAATTTCGATTGATTTGAGTCGGTCTTCTTTTGATCCTCTCGCCATTTTCGCTTTTCCTCGAATGGTTAAGATTGAATGCGTGCCGAAAGTGTTAATGTTCACTACTCTACTTAAGATTACTACAGTCCTTAACTACACTTAGCTACCCGACGACGCAGCCGATCGCTATACGAACGATGAAAAGCCAGGAAGTGGCGCACGCGAACGTGCCATATTGTTTAAGATGATTTGCCCACCGTTGAGGCTCACGACAGCGCTTCCTTCCGGCTCAGAGTCCGTGTAGCTAGAATAATTCCGCACAGGCTTCTGCCTCTTCCAGGATTGCCGAAGGGTATCGTTCACATTGGCGTAGTGATTTACGAACGAGTGCGGATCGGAGCGGACGCTCTCGTTCTCGCTCTCAGAGGCCTGCAAACAAATTCGATATAGGTATTAAAATGTGGCTCGCTAAACAAGAAAGTAATGTGTTATTCGGACTTTTACAAATATATAATTAAAATAAGTTTTACCCAAAAGGTGCTAAAACAGACGAAACAATTCAACTGTACATTGTTAACGTAAAACTTTCCTTTGCTACATGCAGAAATTATATTTTAGTGCAAAATCACCAGAGTTTTCTCTTTCTTTAACTAACACTAAATAAAAGCCTTACTTTACCAGCCAGAATATAATCAATGAGTTTTACTTTTCCATATTTTCTTTGGACGTTTGTTACTAATATGATTCTCTTTTGTTGTCTCTCCTTATTTTCTGATTTTTGAAATTTAAAATTTTTAAGTGAGCTTTCTTGGTCAAATGATAGAACGAAACAAAAGAAGCATTTCGTACTGGTATAATTATGATTAGTTCCAAATACCTGTCACAATTTCAATAATAATTTCTTTTTGTTTCACCTGGAAATGGAAAGAATACAAGATCTCTTTATTGGCACCAATATCAGTTTCCCAACGAAAGATATAAGCAACCAAAAAAGAACAACGCCAGCAAATACCTCTTACTAATACTTGGTAAATCGATTACCAATTACCTTAGAACGCGTTTAGGGAGGTCACAAAACTGCAGCGAGAAATAGAAAAAAAAGTTTACTAATTAATTTACCTGCGAATCAGTGGAACTCATTTCGGATGGTTTCTCAGTTACACTACTATCGTCCGGTGTCTCATCGTATCCCTTGAGACTTTCCTCGTCGGAATGATATGCTACGGAAGCGGGTGATGGGCGAGGTGGTGACTTCCCAAGAGGAGGTGGCGGCATAACTTGCTTGCGATGCAAAGTTCCTCGCTTGCTAATCGTACCCAAGCTACTTAGATTACCACCGCCATGACGAGATCGGTATAACTCCATTGCAAGTTCCTGACGATCATCGATTGACATTGCCATTGATTCTTCTAATGTTTTCTGTGCTTCTTCTGTTAAAACAAACGACATAAATATTAATATTCAAAAATATAATAAAACAAATTGAGCGAAACACTTACGTTTGTATTTATAACTTTTACTTTTAACGCACAAAATAGCAATGACTGTGATGATAATAATAATCGAAATAGCGGCCAATGCTACCATAAACCAAGTTTGCCTGTAGAAGGGCTTGTGCTGTAGATATCCATACTCCAGATAGAGTTTACTAGGCGTAAGAACATATTCATCCGAAGTTGCTGGGAAACTAACTCCATATTTGTTGTATGGTATAATTCTGAAGTTATACGATGTGCTTGGCAATAAACTTTGATAACTGACGGTGAAATCTTGAAGGGGACCGTTTGTGGTCCTTGTAACAGTTTGCCAACGGTTGTCATCCTTCCTCTTACACTCTAAATAATATCCTAAGATGGGTCCTTTACCAGTTGGTCCATTTAACCAATGTAATTCAACACTTGACAGCGTTTTAATCAGAACTAGCTCTTTCGGTGTACTTGGGGATCCTTCTTGAGGACCCGTGGTGACATTGCTGGTAACGGCCGGTCCATAGTCAATAGTTTGAGCACGCACTGTGAAAGTATATGTAACTTGTTCCTCTAATGAGATGACATTAAGGAATGTAGTAGACACTTTTTGTTTTACTTGTTTACTGAATTCTGTAGCAAAAATATCAATCGTTTTTTTTAAAATTAAATTTATATTGGAAAATCGGATACTTACTCTCATTTTGTTCTGTAGTCTCGTAAGTAACAATATAACCGATAATATCCCCATTCCTTTTTTTTGGTGGATTCCAAGACACCTTCAAACTGTTCATAGTAATATCTGTAAACTTGAGATCCATCGGAGGTCCAGGTAAACCTTGCAGAGTTTTCACCGTAATTGGTTTGGATCTTGGACCATCACCAGCTGGGTTAAATGCTAAGATTTGAATTCTATACTGGGTAAATTTATCCAGAAACACTAAACTGTGACCAGTTGCACTAGCCGGGACAACTTCAATCTCTTCTTCTAATTTTTTATCGCCCAGTTCCTGTGGACTGCTGGTAACCAAGTAGAATATCTTGTATCCCAACAACTCTCCATTTTGCATTGATTGTTGAGGTGGTTTCCACCTGAGTCGCACTTCAGTAGAAGACACTGCTTCACCTTCCAAAGCACGTGGTTCGCCGATCGGAACAGCTTCACCTACGTAAACTGTAACTGGAGGACTAGCAGGGCCTTCACCTTGAGAGTTGAAAGGCACTACTACAATTTCATAGTTGCGGTCTTGTAGGAGTTCACTGAGAACCATTTTACGACGCTGAAAATAATATATAACCAATTAAGACAAATTGAGCAACACGAGACATACATTTGTGAAAGTGTAACTTACATGAATCCCCATCACATCTTCCTTTGGTGTAGCTTGTAATGCAGTGGGGAAGTCAGAGACAGGTTGGAAAATAACTCTGTATCCACCAGTACTGATATCTCCACTCCAGTGGATCTCTTCAATTGGATCCCAATATACTTGTACGCTCGTAGTTGTAATCGGGACCACTTTCAGATTGTTCACACCTTTAGAAGGTGCAGCTGGATAAGTTCGAACTTCTATCGATTCCAAACTAAAACTACTTGGTCCAATGTCATTCGTAGCTTGAATTCGGAACTTGTAACTTGAGAATGGTCTCAATCCACTGACTGTATAAGAAGTTAATTGTGGATCAACCCTTTCTGGAATGTTACTCCACTGTCCATTGTTCTCCATCTTTTGAACAGTATAATATCTCAAAGGTGCAAAACCATCTCTACCTGGAGTCCAACTGAATGTAATCTGCTTGCTTTGTATTTGACTGTGACTAATTTGCGGTCTTGATGGTGGTTGTGGCGGTTCCCTATTATTAGTTGTAAATACCAGGGCGAGTGCGGTTTTGCCCCATCCTAATCTAGTTTGTGCGGTGACTGAGAAGATATAGTATCTTTCCTGCTCTAATTTAGAAGCACGAAAAGTTCTGTCGCTAGGTGGAAACTCTTTAGAATATTTACTGTTTACGTGCGTGTCGTTGATTTGATAAGTCACTTTATAAGCGAGGATTTCGCCGTTGGGTTCTTCAGGAACATCCCAGATAATTCTAGCAGAAGTAAACGATACGTCCGGGAATGACACGTTTGATGGAGCACCAGGGACGTCTTCAAAGGTTTGTACTCTCACTGGTGGTGTGCTTGGTCTACCATCACCTAATCTAGTATAAGCAAGAACTTGAATGTGATAGAGAACAAACTTTCTTAATTCCGTCAGAGTTGTGGTAAATGTTGCATTATTTGCGATTAATTTGAACTGCACCAATGATCTGGTATCAGCGCCATAATAGACCTTGAAACCTTCAATTTGTCCATTCTGGTGTTCCTTTGGAACATCTCCCCATCTTACAACGATCGTTGTTGAAGAAGTGGCATTAGCTTCTACGTTGAGAGGGCCAAAAGATGGTACTAGTACAACACACAATTATTAACACAAAGTATTCCAATATTATGTAAAAATGTAACAAACCTGATTCTCTTGTCCTTTCCAAAGCTTTAGGACTTGGTGTACTGCTTCCAACATCATTGTATGCCTGCATTGTAATCTCATACAAAGCAAACTCTTCCAATTTCGTAATAATATGACTGTTTGCTGTGGGATCTTCAATTGTTTCACTCAAAGCACGTCCACTTCCTAACTCTACATAGCTAATATTGTACCCTCTAGGATTACCATACCACTCCATCTGTTGAAGTGGAATCCACCTTACTCTCAGTTCAGTAGCACTCATTGCTCTAACGGTGACATTTTTTGGAGGATGTGAAGGAGGAGCTTGAATAGTTTGAAATTCTTTGGTTGGTTCACTCGCTGCGCTAGGCCCAACCACATTATTTGCAATCAAACGCAATCTGTAGTTAGTAAAGGGTGTTAAATTGGTTACTGCGATGGTTGTTGCATCTGGATCTGTCTTGTGAAACACCGGAAACCATGTTGTGTTCCTCGCAGTTTGTGCCTCTACTGTCCACTTGGTAATGGATGAATTACCATCAAATCCCGGTGTGAATTGTAAAACAACAGAGAATGCCTCAATGTTACTCAGAGCCAATTTAGATGGAGGACTGGGTAAAACAGGTTCCACACCGGATTGAATTATTGCAACCTTTGCTGGACCAGATCCCTTGGCCGTCCATGCTGTCACCTCAAATTTGTAGTGAGTTGTTGCTTGCAATTGATCAATTTTCAAACTTGTTGTGTTTGATGTTAGATTTTTGTACTTCATAGATTCAGGTTCATCTTTTACCTGGTATTTAATCTGGTACCCAGTAAGAAAACCATTGATGTGTTTTGGCGGTGACCACTGAACTTTAACTGCTCTATCACTGACTTCATCAAACTGGAGATTTGCGATTTCATCTGGGACGTCTTCCAGAGTTTTAACAGTTCCGTGGTCTGAGATTTCGCCATCTCCTGGATCAGTGAAAGCTAGGACAGTGATATTGTATTCTTGGAATTTGTCTAAGTTGTTCATAACGGCCATTTGAATAGCTAAAGGATCTAGTAAATTAGGATGTACAGTCATAACTTTAGCTTCCTCATCATTTTCTGATACTGGATCCCAGATCCATGCTTGAATCTTATAACCTTGATTAATACCGTTGATTTTCTGTGGATCTGGAGGTTTCCACCAAATTTCAACAGCCGTAGAATTAATGGCTTCAACTTTTTGTATCACTGGAGGTGCTTCTGGAACTCCTTCCTTTGTTTTAATCTTAGCACCATCCGTGTATTTTCCTACTCCTTTATTATTGTAAGCTGCAATTTGCACAACGTAGTCCTTCCAGGTGATTAGATCTTGTATTAGGAAATTGCGTTGAGCTTCATTCGTGATGTTGCGCATAATCCACGGTGATTTATTGTATCCAAACAGTCGGTACCGTATGATATACCCCAAAATTTGTCCGTTGCGATGTTCTTCAAGTGGAGGTTGCCATTGTGTGATGATTTCAGATGAACTTCTCGCCGATCCCACAAATCCAACAGGTGGGCCGGACGGTGCTATAATCGTTGGAAAATTATAGCAACTTGGCAGAAAGTTTGAAGAAATTTCTTGCAACCAATTACAAGTATTTTGCTTAAGCAGTAAGACGACATGCGAGTTCGAAAAATGTCACAAAATGCATGCGTTTGCTCCTTTCGAAATGTGGTGCACATTTTCGTTACAGCAAAAACAGTCAAAAAATACAGTCCTTGCTCAGGAGAGAGTACTACCACAATAGATAGATAGGACATACAAAAATAGCCAAAATGTCAAACCTGTTTTGTTAAAATTCTTTAAGTATCCTGCATGTAGCAGTACAAATAAAGTACACATCAAATGTACACAAAGTCATTGCATTTTTCGTCTTCGCATGCAAAAGAACTGAACTCATGGACATTCATTTCTCCAAACATCACAGAGTTTTGACGACAAAAAATTTAACTGCTAAATAAATGTCCATGATTTAAAACAGCAAATACAACAAAACGGATAATTATGCCTTAATTTGAATAACATTTATTAAATACCTTCTTGCGGTAACATGACTTCATTGCTAGGCTCGGAAGGACTTCCCTCCCCAACGGAGTTGACTGCAGAAACACGAAACTGATACGCTGCTGCTGCTTTAAGATTTGTAAGAAGAATCCACCTCTGTGCAGCCGAGACGTTGCTTATCTCGGTAGCCCAGTTTAGCAATGGATCCGGAATTGGACCTAAAATGGGAGGTACTTATTTGAAGAGCTATTAAACACTGCCGAACCAAAATGTCGAACTGGTTGCGATGAATCTCCGTGATGGAAGAAACAAATGAGCATGCGAAAAAAAATGTCATAAATAATATCAATATCAAGATAAACTTCCAACTGCGAATAAAACCCAACCTAAATAAACTAAACCCCATGAATACCCACCCAAAATAAATCTAATCAAAATTAAATACAGTGCATCAATAAGATTGTACAAATTAATTTCAAAGTACGCGTATGTATAAAGTGTCCCTTGCCATGATTGAATATTCAATACGTTAAAACTTAAATAAGAAAATTTTGCGCATTATTTACAACATTTACATGCTCATTCATGCGAGAAAAAATATATATGCACTTACCGAGTTCTGGCACCTCACGTTTTTGAATAATATACTGTTTTATGGGGCTGTTACCATCAAATCCCGGTGTCCAAGAAATATTGACTGCTCTAGCAGAGCCAGTATCCACTCGTGTTGCTTGCACATTAAGTGGAGCAAATGGCAATTCAATGACGGAAAGTTTAGCAGTACGAGTTTCATTTCCTCCTGGTGACCGAACTGCACATGAATACTGCCCGACATCCGATGCGCGAACTTGCTGAATTTCCAATGTACCATCTGACTGGATATTTATTCTTGAGCTTGTTGTGGGGTTAATAATTCTGTGCACAGCACAAAGAATAAGTTAGTAAGTTAAGTAAACTATTGCAATAAGTCTAACTTTATTACTTCTATTGCAGTTGCATAAAGTTGCATCTAAATGGAAACAAAAATGCTTAGACTTACTGCTTGTTGTGATACCAGTCTAATTGGTAGGGCACTGAGGGATCGGATGAAACTTTGCATTGTAGAGTTGCAGTGTGCCCCAACAATACGCGCGTCTCGGCTGGTGGATGAATAATCTGTGTGCGGACTGTAAACAAATCATCATTAAAAACTAAACCATCCTCCGGGTTGGCCTAGCACTTCTCACAATCATTCAAAATGTGGTCAAATGTATGTGAAAAACTAGTGTAAAAACAGTTGATAAAAGGTTGATTGATGTAGGTATTGAATGCAATGTGATGGTGATTGTAATGAGTGATTGATTGTTGATAACAAGCCAATGTGAATAAGTTGTTAGTGTCACACATTGCATACGGTACACACTGCACACATAAAACGGCACTACAAACAGGCGCGCTGTCGTTGTCTCCACCATATTGTTCTTCCTGCATCCGTTGATACATACCCAAGACACTAATGAAAGCCGTACCGCTGGCCTGTCCAGCTTCGTTGGCCCTCATGCAGGAATACACTCCGGCGTCCGATTCACGTACAGCGGCTATCAACAAGTCGCCATTTTCGAGGACTTGCACACGGCCTGAGACCTCCAGATCGGTTTCTGCAAGTACGGATTAGTTCGATGCAGCAAATCAAAACAGAAAGAAACACATCAATAAAACTTAGACAATAAACGAAATTAAACAAATGTAAAAACATGCAGCGTTGCATTAATGTTTTAGCCTTTAATGGTACATGTTGTTCAAATATTGATCAAGTACTAAAAATGCGAAATGATGCTAAATATAAAGTGTACTTACGGTTATACTGCCATGCCACAGTTGGTGTAGGAGCTCCTGCTGCCTGACAACTTATGGTCACATCCTTACCATCAAGGACTGTCATGTTTTGAGGACCAATTTCCATGATCGGCACGGAAGCTATACACATATAGTTATTAGTTATTTCTAAAAACTTAATTGAGCACGATGGCCACCTAAAATGGCACTTTTATTCTTCCTGTTTTACACATTTATTTATGCATACTATAAATGAATAACATATCATGCTAACATAAATTAGTTGAAAAATTCAATAAAACATCAGATAAATAATGCTCAAGAAATTGTTTGTTGTAAACGTTGTAAACAAGTCATGCTTAGTTTGCTGTTTCAAGTCTAAGTGCATCAATATAAAAACTATAGTGTTCAAAACTCAAAAAGAGCTAATATCTTCAAAATCTAGGTGCATTTTCTTCAATCCTAATTCACGTTCATAAATTGAGCTTACAAGTTGGAACATTTTGCTTTCTGCCCCTTCTCTCGTTTGCATTGCGCAAACGTAGAATGTTATTGCGCAGACTTCTCCTATTCAGCAGTCTAATACGTTCTAATGAAACAAATTGCAAAGGAATTAACCATGGGGTGTGTGACACATTGATTAATCGCTTGATTATACATCTAATTCCAATCTTTCAACGTTCAAAAGATTAATTAGCTTTTGATTAATCATCAATTATCGTATTGGTTATGCCAATTGCAGTTACTTTGTGGTGGTTGAGAGGACGAGGTCAAGTTCATACTCACTTTTAACTTTCAGCCATGTTGACGTGTAGCTTTCCCCAGCTGGATTGCGTGCGAAACACTGGTACATTCCCGCATCAGTAATTTGGAGTCGTTTGATATGAAGATAGTTATCTTCTTGTATTTCGTATCGCCTATCGTTCAAATCTTCGATGTTGACTGTATTTTTGTACCAAGTGACTTTAGGTTTGGGAATACCATCAACATCACAAGGAAGAATAACTTGCGATGCATATTCAGCCAGGGTTTCCGACTTGGTATTGCCCGAAAATCTGGGTTTCTCTTGAACTACAACACTTGCACTGGCTTTAACAGTTGGGAATCCCCCAGTTCTCAAAGAGACGTGACATTCGTAAAGTCCAGAGTGTGTTAAATTCGCAGAGATTAAAGTCACACTGCGATGCCAGACATCGTTGAAAGTATATTCGATCCCTGAATTTTCAATTGGCATTCCATCTTTATACCATAAAGTTTCCAACTCGTGCAAAGGACGAGCATTTGCAATACAATCAAGGGTTGTTTCATGTGTGCCCTTAACAATCTCCACATCTTGTGGTTTGATAATAATTTCTGGGGCTATTTCGTTGTAGGTGTTGGTTTCCAGGACATCTAGTCGAATATAAGCACTGTTTTCTTCTTTGCCCTCTTGCGTGTTCATAGCGCGCGCGCGATACGCTTTCTTGTCGGATATGTCCGTGCTTAGGATGATGAGCTGGTTGGATTTAGACTTGGCGTATTTCTGAGAGTAAAGTAGTGGGCCTTCGTCTGTTTGCCAGGTGATTTGCGGCTCTGGGGAGGATTTAATGTAGGGCAAGTCGAGGATTGCGGCTTGACCACCTTCCACTGCGACAGTGGATTCCGTTGTGTTCTCAAAGACGCCCATATCTGGCAGAAATAATCATCGTGTAAAAATATTTGCAGTGTTATAGATACTTTTAAATAAATTTGAGAATATTTTACTTACAAGCAACAACAACTTTGATTTCTTCACTCATTATAGACCCTACTTTATTTGCAGCAATACAGCGATAGCTCCCTTCATCCTCATGTCTCGTCGAGAAAATTTTGTAAAATGGTTCAGTTGAGAACTCTGTTAATGGCTCACCATCTTTAATCCAACGATATTGGGGTTGTGGATAGCCTAGGACGAAAGGAAATTATTGTTTTAGATGTAGGTGTTAATCGTACAATCTAACAATTAGCGTGATTGTAAGTTTAATTATTTACAGAGTAAAACCCCACTGTAAACATTGTTGACACAGAAACTGTGTGATCTCCATCTAGTCCATCATCATTTATTCAAACATTGAAAGGAAGCAACCCGTTGTGACCACCAGTCTAGCACCGCAGAAATACAACATCGGCGTCCATCTTTATGTTGGTAATGTACACCTCGCATACCGCGGTAAGGTATACACTGGGTACAGCTGTGCTGCTTTTATAACTCGATCGAATCGTTAATCTAATTAAGGTTTCGTAGCTTCCGTCCGCACTACCGGCAGGTTTATATGCAAACTGTGACGTGGGCCTCGAAATTGCACCCCAACCTCTTGCACCAGCGCTAAGCAACAACAACAATGATGCCCTCCGTTGGCGTGCCAACCTGTGATAGTTGTATGCGCCGGGTTATCAACCTGGAGCGGCTAATGCTCATCTGCTTTCGTTTATTATTAAGATACGCGCACTGGGCTTGCCCGCCGCACGCCATTCATGACTCCGACGCGGCTTAACTAATTTGCAATTTCGCTATCTTATCAAGAATTAATTTAAATTTACCTTTGTTACAGCGCGCGAAGACGCGAGGCGTTAACGCATATTGCGATTGAAATATTTACAGGCACCCAGGAAGAGTTGGGAAGACTGTGATCAAGGATTATGCAATGGATGATAACATGGCTTCAATTTGGCATTGACCACCCCCAAAGAAGCCAATCAACAACGATGAAAAACGAAGGAACTGTGCAGTAGAACTGTGAACTATGCAGAAACGTGTTGGAAACAACGTGGAAGTCGAGGTAATGTTACAAATTCAGATGCATGGGAATGCACGAAGATAAATTGGTGCAAGTATATGAAGTAAGTCTAAACTCTAGGAGAGCCTAATATGTTCTAGGGTTTTAAGGAAATAGATGTGTGAAACACGTTCAGAAGCGAGTAATTTCCATCAATCGAACCTGCCTTTGCAGTTAGGTTCAATGAATTATTGAGTTTCCAGTACTCTGTACTCTGATGTACCCAATTAGGAAGCCTCAGCTAGTGTCATCTGGCATTAAAAAAAAGGGTATCACTGTAATATCCTGTAATATTCGCATCTATTAATATAACAAGTTATCAGACCCAATGAGCTTTCGTCAATGTGGCAATCTCATTAATACAAATTAACATTGCGATAATATAATGATCATTACACGCGGTTAACACAGATCGTCCTTGAGGGCATCGAAGTAAGGTTATATTGAGACACTGACAAGACAAGACCGTTCAGGTATTCATAGACTGCAGGATGCCGCTCTGGCCTTTGTATTACACCGAGGCAAGTAAATATTCAAAGAATGCAAATTACATCCTTCTTTATGACTTCCACAACAATAACAAGATATTTAAAATATGCGAATGGAAGGCAGTAAAATAGTTTTGTAAGTAATTAAAGCACTGTGCTGTTGTACCATCAACATGAAAAACTAACAAAACATTAACGCAATGCTGACGGTATAAATAATGACAAATAACTATTCCCAAAATGGAATGAGCCTCATTTGAAAATTAATTAAATAACCCAAGTAATAGTGGTGCGATATGTTTGGAGTGATTGTACGCGTGTACAACCCTTTTAAAGTAAAATCGATGGCCGGCCATTGGTCAAGTACCATAAAACAACTTTTGTTGCCTATTTAAGCACATAACCCCATAAACAAACAATGTCGATGGTATGAAATTAATTAAAATTCTTGGACGCAAGTGCATTCTAGAAATTTTCATCTATGTTTCAAGAGAGACATAAATTAAGATAAGAACTTTGTCCATTGTGGGATTATCTTCCCACCTGTTTAGTAGAAAAAAAGGCATGGAAATAATTAGGGTAGTCGTCTTAATTAAGAGGGTTTAATAATAGTCGTTAGATCCTTGTTAACACAATCGTGTGGCCAATGTACCTGTTTAATATTCCCCAATTTCGGATACCTTCCTAGTTTTAACCAAGGTAGCAAGTACTTCGTTGTTTGCCAGACGTTAGATTGCAGACAAACAGGGTGGTTAAAAGTCTTTATTTATTTAAAACAACTAGGAGGGAAAGAAGTGCCATAAACGAAGATAATCGCGCCTGTACCGACAAATTTACAAGAATCCCCGGCACAATCCACAAACTCGAAAAACCTCGAAAGTGTTTCGTAAATAATTAATAAGCACTGGTTCGGAAAACGTAGGAGAATGTTTACTCAGCTTTCAGAGTGTTTTATCAGTGTAAAAAGTGGACAAAAATCGATTACGAAGAAATGGAAACAAGCAGCAAAATCAAACGGAATTAATATTGATGTTGCAAAATCGAGTCATATTAAAAACGACGTTGTTTTATAGTGGTAATGAATATTTTTCCAGGAGGCATTCCAGCGTAGTGAAGATTGATGTTTCCTTGGCGTGTGGCTAAATGATGATCATTACTCCAACCACATGTTTGATTTTACTACGTTGAGACTTTTCACAAATTGTAGAGGGTGAAAACCATTTTGGTTTATTTACTCACCGAAAGCTTGACATTGCATAATCTTCGTTGTCCCTAGTCGACTGATACTGCTTGTGGCTGAAGACGTGGTAAAACGTGGAGCTTGCAAATTTTCAGCTGAAACAGAAAGGTATATCTTAAGACATATTAAGTTTCTGGTCTAAAGATTGTTTGTCTATATCAAGAGTTTGATGTATATTTCAGTAATAAAGTCCATGATATTCGAATGAAGTAAGCCATAGGAAACGTTAGCAAATTTCAGGTGATTTTATACACATTGATGTTATTTCTTCAAATGCGACGATTATTGACAGCGATGGTGAACTATTGAAATACTGTAGGTTTGTTTTACCATCAACTCATGTTTATCATGGCATGCCAGGACCTCCTAGAGATTAGCTACTATCGAGAGTATCTAGCTATAAATGAAAATGCATAAGCGACATCTAATCCAGAAATGACGTGAAATTTACAATATCCTAAGATGGCAATCTCTTAATTTAAACCAAATTTGTTAGTATATAAATTAATCTTCTTCCCAGCCATTCGAAATCAAGCAAATGCAGTGCCTTAATCTAGCCATATTCTTGTTTATTTGTCGAAGATATCCGAGAGCTTGAGTTATGCGTATGCGTGGAATGAATTATACCCGGCATGAATCGTTCAACTTGCGCAGAAATCGAGCGTTAAACCATCGCTAACGACTGAGACAACCAGCGACTAGACACAGACACTAGGCTTGGCTTCCAGAGGCTTTTATTGCGCCCGAAGAGCCAGAAGCAGCCAAGTGCAGTGCGATGCATTGCAAGCAAGCAATAAAAGCAGAACGGCTTGATATCGTTGCGAAATTATGTTTAGTCATGCGCTCAGGTGTATAAATACACTTTCTAAACTTTTAAACGGCTCTAAAACACTTAGCACGCAGACTATGTTCAAGGGAAATTTATGCTAATGCCTGGTTAAGTGAGGCTGGAAAATTGAGATTGCAAGAATATATTGAAACAGTAATTGTAATGAGTATGAAATTAATTTTATTGCTTGTGTATTGAAAGCGTAACCACAGAATATAATTGATTTCATCTTCAGTTGAATTTTAATGTAAATTCAGTGGAAATTAATATGAAATGAGCTCCATTCGCAAAATACATATTATATTAATAAAGTATTTAATTATCCGAATTGCATTTTCCCATGAGCGTTTCAAACCCAATTGAATTTAAAATCGAATTTCTACTCCAATCACCCTATTCGCAGATTGTAGTTGCATAAACCATTGAATTGCAACGCATGTCTTGCGAGCTTTTGTCATGATGTTTTGCGCATTCCCAAGCTGTTCATCCATGATTATCGCCTGGACATTATTGTTCCGTACTATAATAAAAGGGTCTAGGTGCAAATAACTGCAAACGAAGTCGATATGCACAATACAAATGCTTTACAGATCTGAATCTGGACACTGGATCTGGAGTACGTAACTAAGCACTGCAACACCAACAATAATGTATTGCAACTGGTTGCATACTACCATGTTGATTTATTTGCACGCCTAGCAAAGTGTTAAGATGTGTATATTTGTGGATATTGTGCATATGAGCGCGAAGAGAAGAAGGAAACGGAACAAAACAAGTGCAGCATAGTCGCATGCATGAGGATTATGTTAGAATGCATTTGTGATGCGTGAATCTGGTGACGGGAGTGTAACTGTTCAATGGACTCAAAATGCATTCGGATAATTCGCGACTGCATTGAATGCAGTGCCATCGAGATGTGCTTTAGCTAGCGTGCTTTTTGTTGGCGACCGCAAGAAGCAAAACGTTAGGTTTGATGGCGATGAAAATAAAGAGTGACCCCATTTCGCAAACAAAGAGTGACTCAATCATGACTCTCAATACAAAGCTTTATTTAAAAGCAAATGATATTTAACTTTAATTAATATTTTTACTCATAAAGTTAAATTAAAATCATTTTTCTTGAATTTCATATTGCATTTTTAATTTAAATAAATTCTCTTTTCATTGATGATTTTCCATTCCTGTCGTTCCTGTTCTGCACAGCTCATTTTTTAAAGCATATTGCAAGCTTTCGGCAATTGCGCAATGCAACTAAGCCTTTAAATAATACACGAAGTTGTTTAGAAGTTTTCCCAGCATAGCACACGCGGAATTTTGTTTTTCGTATTGGTATTAGTTTTTTATTCGCTTGGCCCGCATAGTCTTGTCGCGTCGAGTTCTTAATATTCCGCGTGTTGCTCACTAGCAAATGTTTTGCGTACGTATTTGCTGATTTTCGCTCGTCACCATCCTGTGCAAAACTTTTTCGCGGGTTCCCCGAAGGCAAATTTGCAATAAACGCTTTTCGGCGCCGTGGCACAACAGGCGCAAATTGGTATAGTTTCCGAAAATGAAATTTCATTTGACTCTGAAACAAGAACATTGTAACATAAAATTTTAAGCTTTCATGCTCTGTAATAACAAGAGGAGGGCAATAGAAGAAAATCGGATTTAATAAAAACAGAAATTGCAGAAGAATTAATTTTAAGAGGATTTTGACTTTTTTTTTTAATTCTTCAGGTTACCGAACAGAAAATATAATGTGTGTCGTCTTTTAACTTATATTAAGATATGGTAAAGTTGCCTTTATCTATGAAATGTCAAAAATATCAATTGGAAACGAAACGGTTTTCAATTTCGAAGAATAAAACCGCTTTAATTTAAGTAAGCAGTCGGTATAAATTTAGAATAACTTCAAATCTAAACAGCATCAAATCGAATGCTGTTCTTGTTCAATTTTAAGAAGGTGTTATAATAATAGCCCCATTCCATAATCTCAACATCTTCACTTCCCCATTTTAAAGGCAAGTTTCGTGCAACACCGCAATATCTGTATACCTCCCGAATACGTCCAGAAGTGCAAAATTAACCTGCAACCGCCCTCTAAAACGCCTTGCATACACATAAATCACATTCTGGAAGCACCGATAAATATCCACTAAACACCTAATATAATTTCACATTGAACAGATTACCACACTTGAGATTTATAAAAACCCCAACTCCACCTTCCTCCCTTATGAAATCATATTTGTGAATAACAAATAAGCATTTATTTATTCACTTTTAATTTCCACCGACATATTTGATCATGCGTGTTTTTTGTTGCCTTTTCGTGTGCGGTTTAAAATTGATGAGATGCGGTTTATCGGGTGGTCATCCATCAGGAAATATCAGAAAAACATTTGCATACTAGCACGGCAGGTAATATATGGAAATGCGTCCCATTCACAGGAGACACTTTTTCCTGTGCTGCTATTTACGAGATTTCGGGCATGATGGCTGAAGGGCCTAAAAAATTGATGCTCGCAAATAGCCTGCAATACTACCCACCTTCATTACTTAACCTTGTTTCACTCAGGTATTGGTACAAAGATAACAAACATATAGGAAGAATAATAAATTCTTGTGCGTTTATAGCAATATTTTTATCTCAAATTGTACCTGTTTCCCTCAAGTGTTGGTGATGCTCTCGTGCCGAAAGATTTAAGGCTGAATAACAATGCAAATTGAATGTTCTCATGAATCTCAAAACTGGCACTGAGCACTCAAGAATTTTACTGGCAGTGTGTGCGAATGTGCGCGGAAACGAGGAAATTGAACAGTGGTCCGCCAAGGATAACGCAACGCAGAACTACAACGTCGTCGTCAGCATCTACCCGAGGTGATAAAATTATAATGATACCTAGGTGAGTAGCACCTCGAGGTTGACATGATACAGACAAACCCAGTTTGCACCAGGGCCTAAATAACTAAGGTAGCGCACCAAAAAATTACAGTTCCAAGAAGAATTAATATTTTTATATTTTGATTAAACTAAAGAAGGAAAAGCAATTAGATGATAGAACAAAAACGCCACAACCCCATCCAGGAAAAAATTAAAAATGACAATTAGTTATTCCAAGAGAAAAGTCATATTTGCCTGCCACTAAAGCTTTTTCATTGTGATTGTAACAGTAAGTCTAAGTAACACTTATGTAAGTAGGTTGCAAGTTTAAAGCCCAAGAAATAAGTTTCCTCACTTGGCAACTTTCTCATTTTCGCGTCGAGTCCTTGCTTCTCCTTGCTACCAACTTGGCAAAACAGTGGATATCAGATAATATAGCTTTAAGACATTTTAGGACCTGTGCCAATCACACCCTCAGTCAATAAATTCCTGGTCGGTGCAATTACACATCTTGGTTTTACTTATATTAAAAGGCTAATATAATTTGGAAATAGTTTGAGTTTTGGCCGCTGTTGAAATGTAAAACTATTATATTATACCACAGTATGAAAGTTATTCAATATGATCGTTGAGAGAATAAAGGCTTTGAAGTAGAAAGACAACGTAATTTTAACGTTTTGAATATTAATTGTTTTTAAAGAGAGTCAATAATTGAGAAGTACATGGATGGTTTGTTAACTATATTAGCGTAAGTTGTGAAAATTAATTGATTACACTTAGTAGTACTAATTTTAAAAAACGATTAGGCAACAAAGGAAAGAAAACTAGAAGAAGGCAAATTCTAAACATCTAATTATTTTGCAATAAAGGCACGCATGATGATTTATTGAAAATCCCTTGATAAGCTAATATATACTTATATGTCACTAATATATATCACCTCAATACCCTATAATTTAGTAAAAGAAAGCCATTGCTGATATAGCCAACCTTATAATATTATATCAATTTAAAACCATTAACACTGCATTTTCACTAAATATATTCGCTTTCCCCGTACATTCTATCAGTATACTTCGAATAAAATTTAGATGAAATACACTTTATCGCAATGACCATGCTTTTCAAGGTTCACTGCGGCCCAGTGACTTGAACCTATTTAACATTTAACTGTTTAATGAAAGCTCAGCGCAGGCCGGCTCACCTCTCATTCATTATTTGTGTGAATAATTATTATACAGTACAAATGTGATTTAGAAATAAGTGTAGACCATGTAGATCCATTAAATCAACCTACGTTTGCCGATTACATCGTTGATTGGTACTATAATACCAATAAAAACCCTAGTCCCAGTGTATAATAACACATATGCCCTACCACTTAATATTGTTAATATGTGCTTATTTTTTCCCTTTTCCCTGCTGTTGGTTTCCCATTTGTCTTCACATTAAGAGTAAAAATGTTGGCTAAATTGGGTAAAGTAGAAAGTACAAAATACATGCAGCTGTTGTGAGTGAATGTGGTTGTTGTGGTCTTGGTCTCATAGTGGCTGAAGTGGTCGATGTGGCACGTAGCCCAGATGATAACATCATAGTTTTATAGATTCGCGTGACTACTCAACCCATACTTTAGCGTGCGCAAGGAACATAGGTAACGTTGGTTGGACTATGCGGTCTGCTGGTTCTGCAACAACCCTGCGGGAAGGTTGTAAGTGAGGTGGAATACTGCGATGAATATTGGGACTAAGTTACTTTAATGTGGAAGTTGCCAAAAAGTTCACAATAATTGCAAATAAAAATAAAAACCAATAGGTTCCCGTTTATGTGTTGATTGGAAAATAATACATAATCAAGCAAAAAACAAGTAGCCAAACTTCAATAATATAATTACTAAACTTGTTAATGAGTAATTTATTTAAAAACTAAATAGAAACAAACATACAAAAATCAAGTTCACAAACATTAAATTTCACGGAACACGAATTAATGTTATGAGGGTAACATAACTAGTAAATTCATAAATTAATTATAATCTGCAAAATTAAATTACATGCTGCATACAGAATTATTTAAATTTAATGCGTTGAATGTGTAATCTATTCTAACAATATTCTTCTGATTGCAAATAATAATTTTAATTTAAAAAAAACGAGAAATTTAAAAAGTATTGCTCAAAATCATGAATTTTCAAGATGAAACAATTAAACTCCCAATATCAGTTTAATCACAATGGATTATTCATTTTTAAAACTCCTCCATTATCCAAATGTAAAATCCTTTTACACCTCTCCATACAATTTTCCTCCACTTTCTGTAAAAATCCACCCACGCACAGAAGCAAAAAGAAAAAAAACTAGCAACTTCACAATCAATCTGACTCTCGGCTCGCTCTATGAAAGGTGCTATTGAACTGCTTTCAATTTTCAGTTTTTCACGACCTGGTCTCCTCCCATTTCAATTCCGCCCCATTGTGATCCCCCGTGAATGAATACCATAGCAGTATGACAGTTCATGTATGACATATTCGTTGTATACAATCCACCATGCGCTATCTAAATCTAACCCATCGCGATCCCATTGCCCTATTTGCGTCGAAACGAATCTCATCTATTCCGAAATCGATAAATTCACGTATCGTGTTATGCATCCACATTGTCCCTGGATCACGATTGCACCAGTCTTTTATTGAATTGGAAATTGCAGTGGCAGGCGGGCGGGCGGGCTGCGGTGGTTTCCCGTCGGATAAACTTAGCAAACATTTCAAAGGCTGGAAGTTTTCTCAGATGCTAACAATTGTAGCAACAAATGATGGTTGGATGTCCAAATCAGATCTTGAATTGCCAGGAGTGATAAAAACTGGAATTTATATGAGCTTTTTGAAACTTGACTAGAATTATTTACATAAATTAAAAATCAATTATTCTCTGTAAATTTAATTACATTGTGCATTGGAAGATAGATTTCAGTATTTTCCGATTTGAATCAACACATCGCCAATTTGCAAAATTTTATTATTTCCATTAATACGCTACAATAAATTGAATTTGTCGCGATCGTAATTTTCAGCCGATATTCCCACACCTTGAATTCTTGTTATTCCAACCCCAGTCATTTGATCTCCAGTAATATTTCTATTAGAATGCGCATAAAATTAATTCATCACCATATGTTAATTTAAATAATAATATCAAACATTTAAAATCCGATCTTAATGGTAAAAGTGGCAAAATCATTTCAATTTAATTCAATAAATTTCGAATTAAATTTTACTTCCTTACTCATTATAGTACCTACCAATGAAATAACAGCAAAGGCTACGGTTAATTGAAAATTCCTCGCGATGAGACCTCATGAGAAAAATTCCGCGACGTGAGCTGGGCGAACAATGGGCTGGTAACATCCGCTGGCGGAGTGTTCAGGTGGATCTTCCTCTCGATAGTTGCAGGGTGAAGGTGAAGTGAAAAGGATTTTACGTAAAAACGACACAACACAAAACATTCAACGCATGACGAATGCAAAGCGATAATAGGTTGTTGCTAATACGTCCGTGACACGCCTAGAATACAATAAAACAATAACCAACATGAAAGTTGGAGATAATTACTGATTGTAAAAAATTAACAGAAAGTAAATCAGGTTAGAGATAAAATACAAATGCATATGTAATTTTCATTTTAAGGGATAAAAAAAGTACTCAAGTTAGAATGTTTTATACTGAAATTTCAACGCAGAAGAAATTAAAGTAAACATAGTAAAACAACAAGACATTAAAGGAAAACCAATATTTCTATTTCTACAAGTTTTCCACCACCCAAACAAAAATATTTAACAAGATTTTATTACCGCAATTTCTAAAATAATTGCACCGAAGGTTGTGCAATAATTCTAGATGTAACAAATGTCTACTATCGAATTCTACAATTGTTGTGCAAGATAACCAGAAATTATTAGCAGCAATTGTGGCAATTCTTAATCGAGTGTTTAGTTAGCAATAGAAATGCCCAATTTAAAATAATTGAAAAATGCAGCCAAGTTAAAAATAATTAGTGGAAATAGCCTAAGAACATTACTCAGAATGTAAAGATCGCCCATCAGCTTAAAAAACAAAGAGCATGTTGATTAAAAACACGAAATAAAGAAAGATTCGGTGCATTCCACAGTCCCATGACTTTAAATAATTGAAGCTGCATAGTACAAGAAAAATTACTATTTCGTACAAATCCATAATCCAAACAATGTCGGTATTGTGATTCCAATCTGAATTAAATTGATTCTGAATGCAATCACATCAAATTGGTTAATTCAATTTGCTCGCAGATTCTAAAGCACCCTATTAGAATTAGTTCAGAATGTAGTTTTTACAGCTTTTGTTTCATGATGCAATTTTCCACTCTAGCCTCAAGCAGTAATAAGCTCTTCATGTCATCATTAAATCACAAAAAACGTCAACATGCTCGACCATCGCCGGTTTGTTTGATATCGACCGATAAAGCGATGCAAACATGCTTTAACGACGAATATAAAATGATTGCGTGTTTTGCTAATGCAGTTGCTCTATTTATTCAGTTTGCATGATTTTACTGTACGCAAATTCGGATACCAGTTGAATTTCATACAGTCACACATTTCGCCAAAATGCATCCGATCTACGTGCATGCACTACAGCAATACTGCGAATATGTGCTCGGAATAGCAAGTAGCACGATGCGTCGCTTAATTTTATTTTACAGCCGGTTATCTATCGTAATTTTTATCGCTTTATGGCTATAATGGCAGGTTTTATTGTCGGGAATGCATGAAATACAAGCAGGTTTGCGATGCAAGCCAGAGGGCTCGGAAGTGAGACAAATGTTATCGTTATTAAGAAGTTTGTGAGTTGGCAACTTAACGCGCGCGTTCCAGGATGTTGAAAAGTTCGAAAAGTGCAAGAGATATCGAATTGGAGCAGTCAATAAATGCTTCAACTCTGAATTGCTAAATTTATATGCGTTAAATGTGTTAAATGCCAGCGGAAAAAATGCATTGCTGTTAGCGGAGAAAATGTGCTGTAGCGATCAAATTTTATCGGTTGGGAAATTAAGCGAATAAACCATTTGAATTGCACATTAAATGACTAGTTATGTATTTATTTAGCTTAAAAATATGTTTAATAACACCTTGCAAGAAAAACACTCCATTGTCATTGGTAAAAATCTCCTTATTCTCCTCCCGAAACGAGTCGTTTTCCATTATTTCCTTTGGCTACACACATCGCAGCGTTTTTCATTAAAATCACGCAGTAATTCCCTGTCGCTCGCAAAAGTCGCCCGCTCGCTTTGATTAAAATTCTCTTCATTATCGTCTTTATAAATAAACGAATACAACCAAGGGCGGCGGCACATCCACCTGTCCTATGGCCAGCATTAGTCCAGCGTTTGTCGCCACCCCATAAATACACACAATTGTGAGCGTGTGCAGTTTGTACGCGTGCTAAATATGTAAATTTCAGCGACGAGACGAAATCGGACGCAACAACCAAATGGGAAAAGTTGCTAATATATTGCGGTAATATTAAAATATCCAGGTCCTGACTGCGAATAAATAATGTGGCGGCAAATGTGTATTCGTTGAAAATCTAAAAGTTTTAATACGCCCCGAGGCATCACTTATTATAGTAATCATCATATTTCCTGACATCTTTGCAAAAAGTAAAAAAAGAAAAATATTTATTTGGATGTGTCAAATAAGCCATCCCATAGAACCGTTATTGTTGTTTATCAAATATATCAGCAAGAAGTGCCAATAAAAATACAATTTATGATATATTCTGGGATAGATTAATTTTTGATTAATTGCGACTAATTTTTGCTTGCTAGATTTATTGATTGGATTGCAATTTTGCAGCTGATTTTGTCCCCAATTAATACAATTCAATTTGCATTTTAGACCTGTTTTGGTTCGGCTCCAACTCCATAAAACAACACTGTCAAGTCTCTTCAAAATTGATACCAATTAAATAGTAGTGCAATTAGTACGCATTAAAAATATCACGTTAATCATTTTGAATGGAATATTAAAAAACGTACAACATAACTAACCCAATAAATTCAATTACATCATTATTACACTTTCCACAATGTCCATTCCATTACTATTTGTTCAAAGATTACAAAATATTTAATAACAAATTAATTTTGGGCTTATAAATCAGCAACATTATTGATAGGGAAAAAGCACTCATTTAATTAAATTTAATGATGCAACAATTAACATAGCTCTTGCATATGAATATGCAATATGAATATGAAAATATAATATAACCACCAAATTGTTCAAATTCTCTTTAATTCTCATTTTATCCTAGTTTAAAATACCTCCATATTAATTAAACCCATATTGTTCGTCCTCCTCCTCTCACTCACATCCACAATCCTCATATAATCAAATCAATTAAACATTGCATACAATCCAATACAATTAACACCATTACCCCTCAAATCGTGTCTACAGTAAGTCGCAATTTAGGCACCTCCAAATAACCTGCCGATGCAAACATAAACCCTCGCATTAAGCTTCGTTTGTGCGCATCTGTGCAACCTTACTAAGCAATGTTCAATGTACGAGAAGCTTGCGAGTTAATAAATCAGTCAATAGAAATAAAAATAAAATGCGCATGGCCATCGTAAACATGTTCATATATTCCTCAAGTATGGATATATCTGCTCTTGGATGCATATGGCACCATTTGATGTACTATATGTTATGATGGTAGTGAAATAGGAAGAATGAGGAAGCAAGGGCGCGAAGCAATTTAGGTACGGGCGAGTGAGTGTTTGAATGTGGATTGCATGAAGAGGGTTGGTTATTTTCAGAGCACACATGTGGAAAAATCGAACCAAATCTGGTTTAATCCTCAAGTGCTTGATGGAGTTTAAGCTCCGATAAAGGCGTGAACTACGTGGAGACTACCCAACGCTTGATTTAGACCATACTATTATAATTGACATGAATGTGTAATATGTCTGAAATTGGTGGCGCTGTTGGTTTGGGGTTTTATTACTGGTAATATATAACACCTACGATATATTGGTCTATTCACTAAAAGAGAGAAAAATCAAACACAAGATGGTTACAAAAGTAAAAAATTGTGTACTATTTAATTCTCACAATATTTCATCCTGTTCCTAACAATTTTCAGTATTTTCACCAATGGTACTAGATGGAAATCAAATTAAACAAATTGACAATATATCTATAAATATTTAATCACTTCAATTTAATTATGTAATTTTCGTATAAAATAAACTTCAAAAGTCAACGATTTCAACATGTAAAAATAATAGATTCTTGACTTTGGCGAGTTAAAATAGATAAACCTTGAATTTTATGAAAATTTATCATATGAAATTAAGTTGGAATATCCGCCAATATGTCGAAGAAGAATTTATCATTCTAACTCCTCTAGTTCCTTCCTGGTCAAACCAAAATAGAGAAATCGATAGATTGATTAAAAATTAAATAAACCACATCTGTCAACCTTAAGAACAAATTTTGAGTTTTGAGATAATCACTAGTTTTGACGTATTATCCAGAAAAATTAAATATAAAATAAATGTTTAATATTCCTAGTTTTCGAAAGTTTATAAGTCGTTAAGCCATATTTTCTCCAGTTCCAATGATAAAATCATCCATCTTAAGTTATATAACAAATAGAAAGCGAAGATAAGTAACATTTTAATAAAATTCTCGACTCCTACAAAAGCGGATGTAACATATTTATTCCAAACACATGCACATTGCATACGACATTCCACACATCTTGATCTCTTCATTCCTTCCCATCCCCACAAAAACACATTTTCCACTCATAGAGCACAACATCGGATGTATTTTATGTGCCATACGCTTTGAAACTTTATCTTCCACTTTTTTCTGCCATCAACATAATTGCGCACCGCGTGCAATGTGTCAACTGTCGACACTTTCTTCTCCACCCCAGCAATGCAGCCATGGTTCGCCTTTCATTTAATTATTTTTTCGTCTATTAATATGACGTCGCGCATGATGCGCTTGTAATTCGAGCGTCGCACACGTGTCACGACACGTATTGCACACATCCGTCCATTATTTTTGAATTTCTCCAAGTTTTGCAACAATCAGAATACGATAACTCTCATCACTTCCTAATATTTGATTAGACTGTAATTATCCCTAATGAGAAGTATGTCACTACATGAATGATTTAGATAATTCTTTAATGTTCGTTTATGACTCCCTGAAAAAATCCTGAAACAAATCCGGCGATTATACTATCAGTTTACCTGCATACTGTCGAGTTAGCGGCCAATTATTATCTTTACATATGGAACATAAACATTTTCACCCTGTCGTTATAACTTGAATATAGCCCACAACTCTTTCACAACATGAAACACTGCATGTCGTGTCATGTTCAATTGAAACAGTATTTTTCCTACTATTTCATTGTCTCGCAATATTTTGATTTTTTATATCTCCTTAAAAGTACACAAAGTACTCATTGAGTTGTCCGCATTTGAATACACCAAAATACCCCCACCGCTTGCTAAACCTCCTCCAACTTGAAAAGCGCGTTGTAACCATCCGAACATTCATTACAAGGCGCATTACGTATTTAACACCAAACCGGTGATGGGTAGCACTTGTTTACGACCGTTAATATTCGCCAAGATACGGATTTCTACAAATACTCGAGGATTTCCACAGATGTACAAGTGGAAGTAGCCTAGTAGAGAATATGCGCTGCAAATTATGTTCGAATTTGTCGGTGGTGTATTTGCGATGATGAATGCGCCCGACTTGCAATGCACGCGTCGTCATTCAATTCGGCATCTGTTGTTTACCATTTTAAGCGGAACCCCCTCCACAGTCGGTGGAAAACTTACAAATTGCACATGAACAAATTGTTCCTAGCCATGCAAATCTATTTAAAAACCGACCAAAATATTTTTTAAACAATATTACTTAATGTCATAAATTTAATTGAGAACCAAGTTTATTATCTACAGTTTATTATATAGAAAAGCATGTCTTAGAAGAAGAGCAGAAAATCCAAACGTGTGATCATCGGAAGTGTTATTCCATTAAATTTTCCCTTCATGAGATATTTTGAAGCGGCAAATTAAAGGAATTATTTTATTTCCACATAGAAACCAGAATTATCCATGATGGTGTTCGCCATACTTTAGGAAGATGTGAATAAATGCAAATAAATTATCAGAATGAAACGAGGCAAGAGCAACACTTTGGTGGCGAAACAGAACGATGCAACGCAAATGTTATTTGTTTATTTCTAAGAAGTTTATTTAAGTAGATTTTCGTGTTATTATAGAAACGCGACAGAAAAATTCAATTCGGAAGGAAGAAAATGGAGGCAAACATGGGGAAATTCAAATATTACATTACGAGAGATATTGAGGTTGAGCAAAAAATAAACACTTAAAATTTTTATTAAAAACATTCTGCTTTATGTCCACGTTGTTAAAATATTTTTAACGTTAGCATGATGATTGCGCACAAAACCCTAATTTCCAATTCGCTTACCATCAACCCTAATTTCCTAATTCTTCTGCCCCTCAATCAATTTCAAAGCAATATTCACAACTCTTTCTCAGTACCTTTTCATGCCTTTCATTGCCCCCACACAATACGATTAACTACTTGAACACCATTCCTAATGTTTGCGCCATTCTTTTCCGTAACACAATATTGGCAATAGCGCAAGAAACAAAGGCATCAAAGCACCGCGACACAGCCTTGAGCCCTGAGGCCGGAATGTGCGGAAGGAAACGAGCTGTTGGTCGCGCACACAATGTGCCTATCGATTGCGCCTCGCAAGTTGACCGCTGGCCGCCTCCGACGACGGCAAACCTTTTCATTATTTTCTTGAAATGTGGTGACCCCCGCCAGCGAATATTACACAAAAGCACGCGGCGCGCCTTGAGATCGGAAATCAGAGCGGAAAGCATGTGAACATGTCACTAAGCTTACCGAAGCTTTAACTGGCTAAAGCTCTAGCAAAATAGAAGATTTAAGGGAACCATGACAAGGCAATAAGTAATTTTCAAAATTTCGAGGTTAACAAAATATTTATTTGTTAACGAGGCAATTGAAGACAATTTCATTAAGGTTTGATACTAGTGAGGACAATAATTTAAACAATAGATTTCAGAAGAATGCAACCATGATTAGTAGTGATCACAAATTAAACAAAATTAATAAATAAATGAATAATTGCAATGTGATTTGCGGATGTTGAATGAGTGGAAATTATACGTCCGTTGCGTTTCACTTTTCTTTCTATTCTTTGGTTCGTAATGCCTTGTAATTATTATCAATGGTTGAGTGATGGTCTTCAAATTAGTGACAATTCTTATCAGTTTGCCTACGCTTGGGCAATTTATTCTAGACAGTTTATGAAATGTGTTCTTTATTTAAAAACTTTATTTTATATAAAAATAATTGTATTGCTTCAATTTGTTTAAAATAAAGCACAAGCATTTTAATTTTGCAACGCCGTTTTTTTTTTTGCCTGCCAAAAAGCTTTTGCACCTCGTTATTTGATTCTTCTTGAAGAAATTGTTTCATAATCCTAACATTTTAACAAATATCCTCGTTTAAAGCACACATGCCAATTTTCCACTAGTTTCCCCCCACAATTATATTTCACCTTCCAAAACCAATTTTTCATCCACTGCTATTGAAGTCGCAAGTGTTGGATAGTGGTAGCAATCGTGTACGCCGCCAGCATGCTCATGTGGCGGCAGTTAGCACCGCAAAAGTCTCGCAGCTGGCAAGGTTTACAACCCCTCGCAAATGCGTGCACGAGTGCCACCGATAGCGTGCGACGCCGGAATTACGGCATTAAAATAATGAATTCCACTTCTTGTTTATGAAAAATTATTTTATTGCGCGGGCCTGTTCGATTTTCCGCTGGTGCTAGCATGTGGTGTGGCCGCAGCCAGATTTAACCCACATTTTCCCCGTCAGTCAACCTCAATCATTTAATATTTACTTTACAAATTCCGAAAACACAATACAAGCGAGTACTACGGCTACACTACTACGTGTCAATATTACCAGCGTGGCATGGGGTACAATTATTCAAATTGGTCAGAAACATTGATATAGTTTCAGGATACTTTTGCCTTTTACAGGCCCTTAGAATAGCTCTTCCTCCCATTGAAACTCGTCGAAATTTTTGATAATTCAAGTTAGGCATTTGCTTAAGTCTCACTTCTAGGGTGCAGCACTTGCTACTTGTAATAACTTGGGTATTTTTAGTTGCATTGGATCTTGAAAACAGTAATGTAGTTGGGGAGTGGTCCTATGGCAATAAATAACGTTTTGATGTCGTCCTGTGCACGATTGCACGTGCTTATGCCGGCGCAGCTGACACACGCCAAATACAACAAAATCGACGAAAATGAAAGGGTGAAATGGGCGCAACTTTCAGACATGAGCTGTATGCACGCACGAATGTCGCAGACAGATTCCAGAATAGATTTGTTTTGCTTTCTAAACTTTCCGAGTCATATCCACAACACGAAAGCAAATAAAAATCAATTTTCAAGGTCCTGCTTGTATTTGATTACAATACCAAGCTATAACATGATTTTGACAAAAGTTTGTTTAAGCACTGATTTTAGAAACACTAGACATCTCAAACTGCGTACACCATATTCTAGTGTTGGTTTCATCTATAAGATATCAAAAAGCAAACATACCACATAGCCCAACTATAGTAGACTACATTTTTTTCTTAGTCCAACAGTCAGAAATATTTTTACGTCTTCAAATAAATCTTACAAACACGATGCAACTCGATTGATGTGCAAACTGATGTAAACTGAAAGCAACTATCAAACAGAAGCGAAAAAAAATGTAGTTAACATGAGCACATGGCCTCCAATTAAATGTTGCTCAAGTTGATTTACTAGCGGGCTTTCGCGTAAGAAAACATGACAAGTTACGTTTTGTTGATCTGTGCTGTGAATCGTAACTTTCAATTGGGCAATTGGCGTCTGAAATTTGGAAATTTTCCTGGAACATAAATAAACACCCTATTCATGATTCTCTGGTCTACTGGTGCTGAAAAACCAGTGAAATAAGCCTTTTTTTTTTTAACTATGCACAAACAAGTTTAAACATAAATATTACTATGCTCCGGTAATTATTCTGTACTAGTGTGGAAATAACATTATTAAGTGAAAACCTCTCAATAAATATTAAAACGCCGTTAAACAAGTTGTAACTTTTATTGTCCTCTTTGTCTCCCTCCATAAAATCCTGCAAACGCCATAAAATTATGATTTACCACCGTGTGGTTACTTCCTGCAATTTCGCCGCTAGTAAAATCCGCTACCTTCGTGTTTGTCAAACGCGGAAAATGCATCAATTTTCATAAGTCGCGCCAGTGATTGATTGATGGTTTCTTCCAATCCGATGTAAACCGTATGGTTGATTCGTGAATTTCCGATGCCATTAAGTTCCTCAAATTACACCTTGGTAAACGAGCAAACCGCAAACAACATCTCCACATGAAATACAACCAAAACCCATAAGATGAAAGGAAACCTGGGTAGCGTTACAAGAATAGATTGGAGTAGAGGTGCGAAAGAAAGAAGTGGGAGAACATTAGGACACTTCCTTTCCTTCGTTTGTGCACTTTGTTCACTTTGACTAGTTTAGAGGCAAAGGAGGTGCTGTGAAGCAAGAGTACAAAGGTAGGAATTGAAATAAACCAGGGTCCACATACGATACAAAGTATGGTTAGATTAGCAAAAGCGGGCGTAGACTCGTGGAGGAAAGTTGACTTTGGAGTTCACAAAGTTCACACCGATTGTGATGACTCCAATGGGGCATAGGCATGGTGTTCACTTATACATACAACGGTTAACTAACAATGGGATTTACTCTATGTATGTGCATAAAGTTGTCGACATAGGTGTGGAGCTTACAAAAGAGAATTTAAAAAGTCCACAAAACAATATTCATGCTTATGAAAAAAATTTCAATTTTTCAATTAAATAGCTATAAAAAGTATTTTTTTAATGTAGGAAGGGTCAAACAGAAAGTAATAAGTATAATGTAAATTACATTGGATTAATTCAGAATGACTTAATTGAAAAAAATATTTCCCAAGAAGACTCTTTTTAACATATGTAAACCACGTTGAAAGTGTGGTATGCACGTCAATATAGTTGATGTACATGCTTCACATACAAATTGAAAGCATTGAAGGACCTGAACAGAGTAGGAATAAATCGACGCAGACGGTGCCATAGTAGTAATTTCAAACCAGGTAGAAAAGCAGAAAACACGCATTAAATCGTTTTCTGTCGAGTCTTCAGTTGGTGTGTTTGGTAGTCAATGAGACGTGAACATAATACATGATCCCAACAAAGATTTTTATCCAATGGACAGAAACCAATTGTAAAATCCTAGTTTGAAACTGAGCAAATCCGTAAATGTCACCCCAAAAAGAATATCCTTTTTGCTACCGCAAATAAATCTCGTTTTCGTATCTTCAACTTTTCTTCGTTCATCATTAGTACCATAATAAAACCTAAAAATTGTTCTCATTTCTTCCAACTACAATTTTTTGTCTCCACGATTGACTTCTCAACACTACACATCCACCAAGCAGAGACTTGATGAACCACTAAACACACAGGTTGACGACGCCATTTTAAAACCTTGAGGCTCTTGGGACTTGAATCAAAGCACTGACTTCTTTACTATGTCCCTCGTTGATATATGCAACGGCCTCTTTGTATCTCGACTGCTTAATGCGTTTTTTCATTCATCACCGACGTCATTCATAGCTAGTGCACTTCAACAAGTGCCTACCGTTCTCTAAAAGTTCCAAGAGCTGGCATCTAGTATTTATGATGAGAGACAAAGATGATCAGCAGCTAGCAGTGAATAAAATGGTGGAAGAAAAAAGTTGGATGCAGAGAATGAAGGGCATTATGCCGGCAAATTGCATGTGGAAGAGGATGTTGGATGTAAGTTTTACGTCTGTAAAAACACTGCAAAGGAAATAGTAAAACAAGGCGATTTGTACTCGTAAAAGAGTTGGAAATCAATACATGTAGTGTTTGATAGTAGTGCTAATGTTGATAGAAGGTAGAACAGAAGGTCAGATACAGAATGAGTTGTACTGTATGTATAGATGGTAACCATTTACTAAACATGTGTTGTTAATTTAAAATGTTCTAAACCAATCTTAAAATTAAATAAAAACTGAGCAGTGGGAGCATGCAACCATGAACAGATGTTTAGCAAAATTTTAAATGTTCAAGAAAATGATGATTTATTGTGTACTTCGGTGGTGAATAATTTCCATTTAATAACTATACATATTTTATTATTATTGAAGTGAACAAAAGAGATATTTAAATGTACTATCTGTTACCATACCTTATTTGAAATTATATCGCACCAAATTTGATAAGTTTTGTTTACGATTTTAAATCAATTTTGTTACGTCAATCATATTAATTGCGATTTTTCATTCCAAAATAACTTCCTAATATTCCTACACGCCCATTGCTCCTGTTTTCCTCACTCATAAAATATGGATATTCACTTGAAGCACCCTTCAATATCACACCATAGTAATTAACTGCCCTAAATCTATATCATATTATATATAATGAGCTATTAACGATTATATTTAAAATATCAATAATTTATAGTAATTTCAATTATATAAAAGGATATACCCGTAACAATACTAGAATGTTCTAGATTTTTTTTAGTTCTTCTCCGTGCAGAACTTTAATTAAAATCGGTTTATTACTGCGCAAAATTAAATAATAAAATAATCACATTAATTCCTTGTTGGGTATCAAGGCACAAGTTGATTTAGCTTCTGAATTAATAATCCAATTATATTGTATTCATCTAAGGCGTAACATTTAAATTTGTTCTAAACTACAAGCAATATCACTTAATGAGCTGTTAAATATTTGAAGAGAGGCGTGTTTGTTGCATTTGCTCTCGGTGCACGTCATGCGACCACAACAACAGGTAGAATAACGCAGGTGGTAGGGATTACAACAACGTGGCGTGCATTCAATTTTCAGTCGCTATTTTATTATGAGACGTAAAGTAAAAAAGTAATCGACCATTGGTAGTGAATTATTTATCGAGTGTTTGAATATAGGGTAATTTTCCTGGAATATTCACGGAAATATAAAATAGAAACAGTGACATGGGATTGCTACTTCACTCGTAAACATCTTCATCATGTGCCTTAAATATAATGTGTTGCTCATATTTCTGCTCTCATTTACAATTTCTAGAGTTCAATTTTACTTACTTTTACATATTTTACGATCGAGGTGACTAAGGTGAGTAACAAAAAAATTGCATTTTTAATTCAATACTACTCAAATGTTTATCAAATAACTTACATCCCACTTAAAGAATATGGTCTCCAAAATGTAGCTTTTATTCCTCATCTAAAATTTATATATTTGTACTAAAAGTGTGTGACCACCACTGGTCTAAACTATAAATTTCTACCACCTCCGCCAGCACACTTTACTCATTAATATTGCATCAGTCGTCGTAATCAGGCACCCTCACCGACCTCAATGTCATTATGTACTTTCATTTCACCTGAGACCCTCAAACTCGTCAAAACAACATCCTCCATACATACACATTTCTCATAATAATTTCAGCAACACTTTACCCTTCCTCTTGTCATTCCACATTTCCCCGCTTCCTTGTATGTACATGCGGACACAAACCGAGCCAAAATTTTATTACCACAAAAATCACTTTTATTGCTGCTCACTCGAATATTTCCGCTCAATAAAACCCACACATCGTGATTGAATTAGTAAAAGTGTCACCATACCTAAAACAATAATAAAATATTAATTTCAATCCAACAAATCCCATCAATTTATTCATAGTGTGTATTTTTTATTTCGCGATGGATGCATTTTTATTTATTTAAAGTGTTGAATTTATTCTGCGAGCCAATGTCCCCTGATGGCGATGCTGCCAGCAGTTCTTTAATTCCTGCAGACGAAATAAATCCCAAACCACCGCGCGGTGAAAATTTCTCATTAGAATGAAGACGAGATTGATTGATGGCCACAATTATATTTCTTAGCATTGCACAAGCTGTTCGTGCAATGTGTTTTCCGGCCGAAAGAAAACGACTTCAATAGAGTTTTAGTTCTTTTCTGTTGTCTTTTGTTACATGCGACTGATATCTTCAATTGTTTGGCAGATATTTATTGTGAGGAAAAGTTACTAAAAGAGTTTAACAGCGTTCTTTTGTTAGCGAAATACTCTTACCCAACATAATGTGAAGAATTTATGACATGGGTATTTAAAGCAAATTATTCTTACCTAGAACTATAAAACAAATAAAACTAGATTTATTCGGAATGCAGCAAATACTAATTTGGATCATTGGTTTTTGTGCATGTAATAATTGAAGCTATGCATATACTTGACCTCCCAAAGAATCAAATTTGTGTAACAGAAACATTTGAGGCGTTTTTAAGCCAAGGACAAAATTGGCAATAAAATTCGAATACACGCATGCGCAGTAACAACATGTTACAGTGGGATTCAAAACACATATGAGTATTGCTTTCAGTTCGAAAGTTACCCTCAAGTATTACATTCCCACCACTCTCAATCCCTTAAATTAACAAACAATAAAAAGTCCGCATTATTGCCACAACATATGGCATGCGGCGCTCGTAAAGTTTAATTTCTACGCGAAGCCCTAGTCGTCGGCATGAAAGACTTAACCCAACCAGAGTTAACAAGCCGGGAAAAGGCGAGTACTCCAAGTTGCGCCAACTTCTTCAAAGTTCACCAATACGGCCACAATACAGCTCAGCTCACTTTCCATCGCAGTCAACAAAGCAATAAACACCAGATTCAAGTGCAAATTAAGCAAAGCGACTGAAAATGCTCGTAAAATGGGCATAAATTAATTTCAATATCAACTTTTAATGGCATTAAAAATCTTTTGAATTAATTTTCCAATTGGATGTAATAAACATGAGTTTTAACGAAGGTCATTGAGTATCCAAAGAATATGTTTCAATTCAACAGACTGTTATTTCCGTTGACATTGTGCTTGTAAAATTTTACAAGTAATTGATTAACGTGCAACTTGGCAAAAATATCTGTCATAATCATTCAACGCTCACGCACTTTCGTTTACTTCCAGTTTAATCTTCGTTCTGGGAAGATCAACATGAAGGTAGAAAAACAAGCGTCGCTTGATACGAGTAAACGTAAGATGAGTTCATCTACTTTGTAAGGCAAGCTATAGTAATAACATCAACAATTTCCATCAACTTTTGCCACAAAAAAAAGAAACATTAAATGTCATTTTAATAAAATCTACGCTCTACTATGTATTTTAATCCTAAAATCTAATGTTAATGACAAAGTACCATTTATTACTTCCACTACGATATATTCCCCACATACACCAACTTCCTAACCAAGTACCAGATTCCCCTCAAGGATCTCGCACGGCCAGTTATTATTGGTAAAGCATGAATTCTTCATTTTCCTTCACTGCCATCATATTGACTTGCATCTTCCACGCCCGAAACCTCAGAAATCACCGAAGCTCACATGCTGCACCATAGTAGCCTATAAGATTGAAGACTATCCGAGATCGAACGCCCAGCAAACTCGTTTTCCGCGTGCATTCTGGAAGCCAGTCGAAAACCGCGAAGGACACACCAGCACGCTTGCTTGATATGTGCAAACGTGTAAGGTAAGGATTGAAGCACTACAAGTAGAATCCGTGATATGGGCACGTAGCTGTTCTAATGATCGGCAGAGGTGAATACACCACATACAGTAGTGACGGCATTGCTAACACAAGCAGCAAAGATAAAACAAGTCTAGACTCTAAGGACCCTTAAATGGAAATCAATAAAAAAACAAGCAAAAGAAGAAAACATAAATAAAGAGGAATGAATTTACCTAATCACAAGTGCATACGGTAGAAGATGGAATTAATTATCGCTTTTTATGACGAAATGGATGATACCAAGTTATAGAGAATATTTAATGGAAGGAATGACGTCGTCAATCAGGTAGAACCAAACTGCTTGGAATGTATAAACTACTTTAGCATGTAATTTTCGTAATAGTTGTGTAATGTCACATTAGTGATATGTCATTTCCCCGTTGTAACTTTGCTCTTTATATTTTCTTGATTTTGAAGCTTAACTGCTTCGGTAGCACGTATAGAAATGCGTCTCCATACGTGCGTGGATTGCGAGTAGGCAGATCGTGGGTTCAAGTCCTACTAGACAGCTTGATTGGGAGCGGGTTGCAGTTTAACCGATGAGTCCAGTCAATCGGTCCAGCTACTGGGTCGCCAGTGATGGGAAGTCAAATACGGTGTCGATCTATGACTGGCAGGGGTAACAGTTAACTCACAATCACATCCCACCAAACCCTACACCCGGCATACGGGTGCAAAAGGAATAAGAATCATAATGATGATTTTCTGTATTCGACAGAGTATGCCCACAGATAAAAAATATATAATTTATTATTATCATATAAACGTTTACTTATATATTATACTTAAATTGCAAATAATTTGAAATAATCATCATCAAATATATAGAACCTTCATAAAGCCAGTAATATAATTTAAATGTATAAGTAAAAACTATTCCTTCGGAAAAAATGTTAAAAACTGATATTTTTATTCAACAGTTCCAAATATACCAATTGGGCAACATTCAATGAATATAACAGTAAATGGGCAATGAATAACCGATAAATTTCCATCAATTGAAAGCGTCCTGCGGTTATGAATAAACTAAAATAAGCTGAAACTCAACCAAAACCCACCGCAATTCCACAGGCCAACAAACCAAAAAGTGCTTAATTTTACAAGCGGCTACAATAATTTCGCGCTCAATGCGAAGTGCACCACAAAAATCTGCATCCTTTAAAACGACTAAATTGATTAGCTGCAATATTTATTATTTTAAACTAATTCGCAATAAAAACACTTGTAAACTTACATTATAAAGAGACACTTAGTTCCATCTTTTGATAAATTCAAAATGATATCGCTTATTGATTATTGAGCAAAGTGAATCTCTAACAAGTGCAACATATGGCTGGTGCACAGTTCAGAAGATAAAGAATGACGTTATATCAGGAAAAGTAAATAAGATAAAAATCTTAAAGATAAAATCGATGAGTTATCATATGTTATGGTTGTAAACCCGCTATGTCGACCTTGCCACCTTAAACGTAGTAAATATATATTATACGCACGCCTAAAAATATTTTATCTAGGGATTCAACTTGGTAAAGTGTTCGTAAATTGGGTTAGAACTTTCTACCCAAGTGAGTGATTAACACAGGTCGTGTTGTTCATCATTCATGAGTTAAACAACAACGCGATGACAACTCTATCATTTTAGGAATTAAGATAACTGGAGAGGAAATCAATTTAAAACGCTTCATGTTTGTACCAGTTGTTCTAATTTTATTTGATCCTTCTTTGATTTATTACAAAAGACAATTTTAGTGAACTGCTCAATAATAAGTTATGGTAAACATAAAATGGAAAAGAATGCTTGGAATATTTAAACTTCAGTGTTCAATTTTTATGAGGGTTGTATAATATCTCATGTGTGATGTGACATAATCCCGCATGTTTCTATAATGCGTGGATAACTGTGTTCATTTTGTTTGCTCATTCTTTGATTTAATCACACAGTTCGTTAGAGCAGGAATGCGGGATATTTTTGACACCCACTTTTATTAATTTACGACACTACTTGCTCGTACCTCAAATTTATTTTAAGTGTGCTTATCTTTAATTGCATGACTTGCACGCGTGTAACGTGAAGATGCGACAGAACCGAGACTTTCAAACATTGTAACTACATACAGCACGGTGCAAGTCGAAGAGGCGTACAAATTAGGTACATTGTACATATTCAAATGGAGGGTTAATGATAGGTTTTTGTTTCCTGCCAATGATCACAATGACATAAATCATGGTGCGTGATATTCCTTATTTAATAACAAAACATTCAATGCATGATGAAATGACTTGACTGTTAAATCTGACGAAGAAATAATTTCTCTCCTTGTTAATTTATGTTCTACTTCTTCAGGAAGCAAAATAATTGTTCTTGTTTTCCACAATCCACATCTCTCGTATACTCTCGCAAGTATGTTAAATATGTTGATTGTTGAGTGTATTGTGTTGTATGTAGCCAGTGTGCAACCAAGTCGAAAATTAAATTATAAACTACACCAGCACAGTAAGCATTTCGCCACCGTGCACCATCCTCTACTTCTTCCTAAACATGAGCTCGTAAATATACCGTCGCAATAAAAAACACTGCGGTGCCATAACATCAAACCCAACTAGTCAACTTTGACGGTTTGAACTATTAATGTACGCTGGCAAGTACCGGGCAACAGGCTGAGCAAAAACGGAAAACTCAGAAAATGCCAACAAACAGAAATAAATGCACAAGAAATGCAACGAGTGCAAACGCTGCGCAATGTTCTTGCTGCATGTGTCGAGTCATATTGGTGAAGTAGTACATGGAATGTTAAAGGAGTTAAAGGTACGGAATAAACGTGAATGTGTTTGACTCTTGTACTTGGAAGTCGACAAGTTCAACGAGCGCACTATGAGTTGCAATGAGCGCGTGCGATCGTAAATGAAACGTGATGATAGTTTACTTATTATTATTTCCGAGTGCAGTTGGGAGTGCGAATGAGTATGAATTCGCGGAATTGCATTTTGCATGCATTGGGGTATTAATATAGGTAATAATAATTGGCAGTGACGAGTACTGAGAAGTGGATGAAATTAACCAAGCAGGGAGAAGAGGTTGAAATTCAAAATTTGCAGATACTGATTTCATGTTTTGAAATACGTCCGCGGAGGAACTAGTTTTAATGAACATCAAAGAATAATGATTATTTGAGGAGTTAATGAGTTAATACTAATTCAATTTTAGCATGAATTACATAACTTGGGTAAAAAATCATCACTCACCTAAAACGGCGACGAGTCACCCACAAACCCATCATTGGTGTTCAGACATTTTGATATGGTAATATGATCTAACCTAATAATAAATATTTGTTACATTCCCCATTCAAATCCGACAACATTCCAACACTCAATATTCCACTATTTCATCATTCCATCACCACCATTCCTCTTTCATGAGTCAAACACTATCCAACAATGCAAAGCACAACAACCAACCATTCCCAAGAGAAAAAGCAAGAGGTTATTAATTTAGCCCATTCGCCAACAAGCAGTTAAACAAAACAGGTATAAAAAATAATGCTTTCTAATAAAATAACCATGCCGCAAAAAATAACAATATAGCAACGAGTATCAAGCATATAAATCACAACTATCCAAAATTTGCGTGTGGCTGTTATTAATGGTTATATTATTTAACAGTTCACATTTTAGTAGCTTTCCATCAGAATTCGTGAGCGTGCGGCTTTTGGGCAGTATAAAATATTGTCGAGGTCGAGCTCAAGCCCTTCAGCACAATTTGCACGCATTTGTTCATGTTCACATGCGCCAGCTTAATTTTTTTTCTCAACAACGCACATTCCAGGTCACAAGCATCCACTTTAACCCAGAAATTTGCAGGCGCATGTGTGGATAAAACCTTGGAGCACATTCCAGGACGTGTGGATTTGTGGTTAAAAGCAATGTTTGTTAGTGACGATGAGGGTTGTGATAAATTAGATTGACTGTAATCCTTTAATTAATTGAAATTGGGCATAATTCAATATAATTGAAAAAATTAGATAAATTCGCATGTAAGTAGGAAATTAATTAATTTAAGGTTCTACAATTATCAGCATTTTGCACTTTTTTTTCTTCTCCTTATCACACTATCTACTTCATAGGCAATTTTAGAGGTAACACAGACAACCCTAAATATTCATAGTAATTTAACAGAGTAATCATATTCCTGTGTGTCCTTGTTTATTAGTTATTAAAGAAGATCATAACAAAACTAAAAAATTGTGGTAACTTCGTTGCATTATCTTTCGTCTAATAACCCTTAAATCACCATTCCCACAATAAATGGAAATATAATTAAATCCCCCATCACCCTAACCACATTTATCATATTACGTTAGAAGATCAGCAGCGAATGTCGCCGAATTAATACGCTCACAAATACACTGCAAATCAAAATTACGCCAACGACGAAACGAAATGAAGATCTTGTCGTAAACTGCCAGCCTACCATCTACGAGTAGTGCAAACTATACATATTCCTCATACGTACACGTTGTACACGTACATAATTCGCAATTGGAAAGTACAACGTATTAAAGTTGACGACAACCGTGGGGTGCATTCGTATGCTTCGTTATTCATTATTCGATGATTTAATATCCTGCATACATGGCCGGATTTTGGATTCAGATTTATTCCTGTGCTCTTCCTGAACTGGGATATGTCAGCCCGGGATGGGTAATGTGCCTTAATGCAGAAATGTTCATATGTTAATCACATCAGCACATAGGAATAAATCCATGAAAAGCGACTGAATAAAATATATTTCATCACTCACACTGTGATTAATTGTAGTACTTTTGATGACGTTGACTTTATTCGTATCACTTAAAAAAGAAAAATCTCATAAACTCGAAAAATGGGATTTTCCTACTTTTCCGCCTCAACTGACTGTCACCTAGTCATATTTTATACCCCATGGTTTGCTCACTTTTTACCCCTGTGTGCCTTGCACTATTTTATTGGATTAATTTGCATACATCTGCAGACATCATACAATACGTCCAATAAACCAGTGGAAAAAACAACAACCACCATTTGTCTGCAACTACCACTGCTAAGGACATAACCAACCCGTTTAATTAGCGTTTTTAGTTTGGTCCAGCTGAAAATTCGTTTTTGTCTGCGTACATTCCATCCAAAGGCAACCAGCACGTGAATATTGCACACGTGTCGTTTAGGTGGGTTATGGAGATTACTATGCGGTCTCCTTATAAAACGTTGGAACACGTGGCGCGGTGGAAATTAATGAAAACTTGAAAAAAAAAAAAAACAACGAGGTGACAGACGAGCAATTAAATATTCATTTGTGTATGCATGTGTGCGCCCAAATGCAAAACAACATTAGTCTAAAGGCAAATGAAAGCAAGAAAGTTTAAATAAAATTCATTTAACAGCCTTAAAAACAGAGACTGGAAGCTGCTTTACAAAGATTATATTAGGCATCGACATAAAGTGTTTGCAGTTTATAGAAATAACATTTCTAGAGTCAATTTATTGTAAGCTTTGTTTAAAGTATATCAAGGTGTGTAAGGTAAAATTTTCATTTTAAAGTTTAATGCCCAAATAAAATTTATAAAGTCATTAAAATCATGTCCACAACAAAATAGCATTTCATTATACAGGAAGCCAGTTTAATTTTTGTTACATTTCAGCTTGAATTTTGATGAAAGGCAACTATTTTAAACTTCGGTTAATTTTCCAAAATATACTTTGGGTGTGAGAAAGTTGCGTTTCTTGTATTGTAGCGCAACTCTCAACCCTAATGGAAATGTAATTACTCACTTTTGTAACATACAAGTAAAGTACGGAGAGAGAGTGAGAGAAGACAAGAAGAATAATATTCTCGTAGGTAACTGCAAGTGGAGGAAAAGTAGAGTAATACGAACGAATAGGAACTGCAGCGAAATCGTGCACATTATCAGGACACTATAAAGGTAAGTGCTTGTAATTTGAACTAAAATTAAGCACAAAAATTTATGTTACTTTTATGTATAATTTGGGCAATAAAGTAAACTGGCTCATTTTAGAATATTTCTGTTTTAAAATTCTACTAGATTTTATTCGCTTGCAAAAGATTTAGTAATATATTTTTGCTTTTTTTGAATAATTCTACATTGTTTGTTACCATTGATGATTATACATCTTTCAATCAATCTTGATGTATTAATACAAACCATAATAAATTAATTTGCATACGTCACCTCAATCTCAGTAAAAACATAAAATCATTCGCAATGTTTGTTCATTAATGCTCCACGCTAACAATAATTACACCTTAGCTCCAACATGACGAATCGCTTATGAAACTAAATTATAAATGGTCGACTTCTTTAAAACGCTTCAATTCGCTGTGAATGTGCACCACCCCGTCCTGGTTGATGTATATTTAATGCCATCGCCGCAGTAGCGCGCATTACATTGCAACATTTTTTCTGCGAAATTATAATTGTAATTCATTCCGTTTTTATTCATTCATTTGTCGCACAAGCGACAATTCAGTTTACATTTCAGCGTGCTTTTCTCTGCGTGATTTGGTATTGCTACTACATGCAGTGAGTGTTTTTCTATTGTTGTTTTCTGGACATTCCAATGGTTAGCCGTTTAATGACTGCACATTTTCATTACTGGAGGAAATTTTAATATTAATGCTTTGTATAGAATCGAGCATTTCAGGAATTGTACATGACTGTAAACTTTAACATAAATGAATTAATAGTAGTTAAAATAGTTGTAAAGTGAATTGTGGACTGCTAACATTATAAAAAGGTAATATTCCGTAATCAATGCCTATTAAGCCTTTTATGGACAAAAAGGTCCTCCAAGTTTAGCTTGGAACAAATATATGAATAATAAAACAGAAATTATCAACTAATAAAATAAAGTATTCACTCTTTAACTCTGGATAATGGTATTCCCTCCTTCTTCCTCTATCTGGACACAAATTACAATGCTACACTTTTTTTTTTCTTTTTGGTCTAAGAAAACTAAAGTCTTTGTTATACATTTTCCTCAACTGGTAAGTTGAAGTCAAGTGCGATGGCACCATTCGATAGCACTGCTTGCATTTTTTTTGATTTAATGAAGTATGTAAACTGCTACCAAATAAATAACAAAACCTCAAGAAACATTCAAAAATGCCCAACTTGTCAGAAATTAGAAACATAAATAAATTAGCTCCAACTTCTCTAGCTTCGTGAATATTTTTATATAATTTTTTTAAGGTCCTTATTTAGCGCCAAGGGTCAAAGAAAGCAAGATTGGTCTGCGCTACTGTGAATAACTCAGCGGAAGAAAATATAAGCCATTTAAATTATCTACAATTTGTCGAGTTCTCCTGCTTTTCCACAGCAGTACTTTGAGTTAACAGACTGAAATCAAATGCATGGGCGTGGAAAACATATGAACAAGTAAGGAGTTAACAGTAGAAAGGGTGAGAAAGTAGCAGTATTCATAATAAAGGAATTCGGATAATTACTTCTTCTTCGTCACCAAGGAAAAGTGGGTAAATGAAGAAAAAGGGCGAGATAAAGACACAAATTATGTTGTTTTTAGGTTTAAATGACTATGTAATGCACAATTAATTCCTTTTCTTACTGAATTCCATATTAATAAGTAGTAATTTTGGTTGATTATGTTAATTTATTCAAATGTAATAACTCAATGTAACAATCTTTTCCTTACATGCCAATGTTAATTATATCAAGTACGTTACCATAAAAGATAAAACACGAATCTTGCATGACCACCAAGATAAGAGGCAAAACCGAAGAGTTGTTAGCTTGTTTCATAGTCAGGTTTATCAACTCCAGCAACTGCAGCTGGTCTACTTCAGGTTCTAAGTTGTGAGTGACCAACAAGTAACCAGGGCAAAATTATATATATACATCTCAAAGAAGGCTAATAAATAATTCAAAATGAAATTGATAGTATCCACGGCAAAAGAAATCAATTCCGATTAAATATTATCAAACCAAAGTGATTTAGTACACTTTGCACAGCTTGAGGAAATCTTTTTACGACTTTTCCCGGGATTTAAGGCGGAAACATCCCTGGAAACCAAAGAAACACACGACATAAATAGCAATGCACAGTAGGTGTTAGCAGTTAAGGCTATAACAACCTAAAAAAATAATGACGCACGGGCAAACGCGCGCCAAACCGAGCGCGGAAAGTGGATAAAGAAAAGTAAAAAATAATGCCCACAGCGACCGATTTGTAATGCTTCTTGTGGACTCACGAACGACACCTACAGAGCTTCCACAAAGTCCCCGAAGGAAATTTACTTGAGATACTCTAAGAACATAAGACGTAACTAGCATCCTGGGAGACCTGTATCGAGAGAAATACAGCACTCATCGGAAATTCATCTTTTAAACGATCCTAGAAAGAATACATATTTTCACAAATAGGAACATCCTCCCAAAGACACTAGAAATTGAAGTAGACGAAGCATCCCAAAATATTTCAAAACATCACTTTATAATTGAATTATAAAAGCTTTCAACATTTTAAATTTATCACATATATGTCTCATGAATAATAAAAAAAAATGAATCCCTGCGAGGAATTAAAACGGCACAAATTAATAACGCGCTCGCCCGTTACCAATTTGCAGCTTGTTTCGTATGTTCTTCCCAAGCTTACGAAAAATATACATCCCAGTGCTGCACATTGCCCAGTGCACTGCCAAACAACAGACCAAAAAGAATGCCGGAATAAAGTTATGAAGTTTTAATTTACTGTCTCTGAGTGCATTTCCGCGCAGCAGTTTATCCACAACATAAACTGGTGCCTCCTGGCTTTCTAGCACCCAGGAATCCCCTCGCCCTACGTTTATTTCGTTTTCTGAGCAACTCGTAACGATTCTTGTTGCTCGAGCCATTTTTTAACGTGGTTTTATCCCAGTTGGGCGCGTGGCGTTCCCAGATGTCGGTCTATCATCACGAAGGATGATGCTCTTTTATGCACACAATGAATGGGGAGTCAACCAACTCACAACATAACTATGCAATGTGGATGATAATACAGTGATATGATTTGGCGGTTGGCCAGAAGCTAGAAGAAGACCTCAAAGAATAAGCAATGAATACAAGCACTGCTTGTGATTCATATGATTTTTCATGATTATTTTACATAAATTGAGAGGGGTGAAAGAATGAATCGAGTGAGAAATTTATAATATAAAAATGATATAGAATGTGTGCCAAGAAAAACTAGAAATATACCCAATCACAATTTTACATCCAATTATTCACAGTTCCATTATTGCTACTATTTATGCTAATGCCACAAATTGTATATACATGATGATATCTCTGGACCAGCTTGTTAGAACTGTAATGAAATATGCACGTTAGAGGCATAAATCTAGCAAAGGGTCGTTTAGCTGGCTTCGTGAAGGCGTCACGAGACTAAAACCGGAAACTGGAAGCCATACATGACGCCATGCGAACGCTACATGCGCGCCCCCTTGAGCACCGGAAGTGAATATGAAAATCCTAATATCCGATCGACTCTTGTAGAACGACATCACATGTATTCACCAGCAATACATGCCGACTATAATGGGGTGTGATACACAACAAAGCTGTCACTTTACTTCATCTCTTTGAGTCTTTGAATAAAGTTGCACATTAGTGTTCTTTTGCCCTGCATCACAAAGAGATTGTCCTTATGCTACCTTTCCACTTTGATTTAGTGTATACTAAGAAGCTTAACATTTTCTTCAGTATGATTCATCATAAAGTTATATATCCAAAGAGAAAAATCCCGAAGAATGTATCATAAATTTGTGAGTGGCCTCAGCAACATTAAAATCTCTATTTCGCCATGCTCAGTCATCTACTGTCAATGCAAGTGAAATCCACCAGTACACTTTGAGTATTTACGGTCTAGGTGCATTTGCATCAACATGTGAATGTGCTTCCGAAAAGAATGTACCCGCCACTTTTCTTGTTCCCTTCTGCATGTCGTTCATTCTTCATTCTTTTATGGCATTCGGTTCAGTACACTCTACCTGCCTTGGTGTGTCCTTGCGTGCATACGGCTGGTATGCATCATGGTCTCGTTGGTCTCTTGAGGGCATCGGAATGCACCTCCAATAGCTCCAGCGTTACGTCAAGCGAAGAACACATGAACATGTGTGAGGTGGAGTAGTTTCATTTACCTCGAGCAGACCACGACATCGCTGGAGGATTGGATAACCAGAATGTACCGTCACCACCATGAACATACCACGGCAGAAGAAAGAGCAAATAAGCTTCGGTCTGCCTTTTCACTCTCCACAGAGAAATTATTTTTGTGACCATATGGTCTTAAATGAACTGTTTGCTGTTCCACACATTTTTGTTGATTATAGCCATTTCCACTGTCTCTCGTTTTTTACACGTTTTCCTTCATAGTTTATGTGCCATTCGTTTTAATATAAGTATAACCTCAACTTGACTCCCGACATTGTGACACTTTTACTACGGCCTAGATTAGACCATTCCCCAACAAACAAGTATCTTAACATATTTATTCCGGAGTCGTATTCCTGCTTGAATGGAACCCAATTTTGCAGGCACCGTAACTCAGCAACGGCAACAAGTGACAACACAATCGAGCTACAGAATACGCAATGAAGCTTAATATTTAAATAAAGTCAGCAACTTCGCAACTATAGTTCTTGAAGAATCTGCAAACCTGAAAAATGTTAACACCGCCAATGTAAGCACTTCCTTGGTGTGAATTAATTTTGTATTATATTTGCTAAAATTAGACTTTTTACGCTTTCCCTTTATCAAAGAATTATTGGGTTGGCTCTATTTGAGTACGTCTTCAAATCCTTCATGATCTCAAGATAAAATATCGTAAAAGCTGAAATTTTCAATTTTACGACTGGCCTCTTTTTATATTTCATATTTTCCATCATCAATATATCATTGTCGAGAGTTTAGTACGTCTCTATACCGGCTTCTGATGCTCTCGCTTCCGGATTCTTGCGATTTTTGTCATTCACCACCCAGCAAGATACCTGCATGCAGCATGGTTATTAACTTTTCACAATACTGAATGTAAGATCGCATTGTCATAATAATGTTTGATAAATGACGTGCGAACGTATTATCGAGGACAAAATCATTGCAATCACAATAAAAACTTTATTAGTTCGTGTTGGAAGATTGGGAAATCATATGTAACTTATTTCCTCTATTCTTTTTCTGGTCAATTTTTTTTACATGAATTGGTGTTCGCCTAAGATCTGATACTTTCAGTTTATTTTCACTTGGTGCAAACATTCACTGACTGACCTTATTCCAGTGCCATTTGGAGCCGATGTTTTATTATTGCATATGAGGTATAATCTAATTCCGAGAATGTCTTGCTTTCCATTTTCTCATTTGCTGATTACGACTGTTGGAAAATTCAATTCGGTGAATGTTAAAGTAAGGCAGCGGTTGTATTATCAGAGGATAAAACATAAAAAACTAGGACGAAAATAAAGTGTATCAAGTAAGTAGTCCTGTCAGAACCAATTGAGAAATTTATGATTGTACCTTCAATCAAAGCAAAAAAAAAAACAAGCAGAAGAGAAGCCCCGTTAGGTTGCAAGAAATCTGATATAAAAGCAAAAAGTTATATGTGATTAGCAATAAAATTGAGTATTAACGCTGTACCCGCGCCTGCAAATAAATTGTCATTTTATTTGTCTCTGGAGAATTCGTGGGAAGAAATAAAAATAATAGCACCGCACGTAAATCAAGCAAATCTGACGGTAAGATGAGACATTTTGGTTGAGGGTTGTTCCGTTGCAGCTGCCGAAAAAAGAATTCATCGCAACGCCATCGATTCCCGTCACGGTGGAACACCACTCAGGTAAAGAGATGATGCGAGGCGAATTATGGCTTTTATACTGAGAGATCTATTGGCAGCCGGTGTGCTAAAGGAAAGAGCGTTCGAGATTGACGTAGTCTTACTTGATGTAGTCAGGTAAAAACGAAGAATTTCGTGAATATTGAATGCTTCTATATAATACACCTTATTCCTACCATGACAGTATGCAGAAAATTCAACAGAAGCTATAAAAATTGTTAAAATGCTATGATTGACAAATTTCTACGAATTTGATTTGCAAGATGCATTATGTTCTTGGTTATTGCAGGATGACATTTTATCACTTGGGCTTCAAACAGCTCTATGTACAACTTAAGTGTACATACCATATCTTCCCTTTTATAAAAATACTAGGTTGCTTTTTAAATCGCCCTTAATTCTCAAAATTTCCCAAATGTAGCAAATATCACCGGAGACCGGGTTTGCTTTTAATCTTCTTGTGCACAATGCAGCGAAGCGGAAAATGCGCTCAAAATTAAAATCACACAAAAAGCACCAGCAGCGCAAAAACATGCTGATGCGTCCAGGGAGCATGTGCGATCAGGCCAATCTGATCAAAATGTTGAGATTGTCCCGACGACATAACGTTATATTAAGTTTATAGATTTTATCAACATATAACATTAATTTCAAATTAAAGTCCATGTAAATCAGAACGAAAATTACGCAAACAGTAAGAGTATATTATGAATTTGTTATTCAGATGAATATTTAATTGCAACATAATGAGTTTTGAGCATGTTGAAGATATGAAGCGAGCGTGAATAATTGTCTGATATTATGGGAGGAAACTTAACAGCTCAGCCATGACTCCGAGAAAAGAAAAGTAAGGTACAAGTTTTTAGAGCATACTATTCCAGAACAAAAAAAAAATGAAAACAGCTTGTGAAAAACAACCAGAAAATCTAAACACCCAACTAAGAATGAACAACATTTCCCTGCTGAGATTACGCTATTCCACTTCTAACTAACTGTTGTTAATGACAATAACTTACTCCAGCAACTACCAAGAATTATCTGCAATGAAACAATAAACAATTCACGCGAATTTCAAAGCGTAAAATCTACTTCATTTATTAATTCCACGAAGCAAACTTAAGATGACTGTGAAAGCAATGTCTGGTCTTGTGCCGTAATTGATACACAAACCAAGTTGATAAACGTCGTAGTTCCAAGTTGCATGAGCAAGTGCGTAAACGCATAAATAGTCCTTAATGATGGCAATGAGCAGATAGTCAGCAGGGAGTGAAACATCAATGCCTTGCAGCAAGTTGGTTGTAAATGATTAACAATATAAACGATGTGGCGTTAGAATTTGTCGTAAGGTGCGCATTAAGAGTAGCCTGCTGACAAGATGGGAATGTAACGAGGGAAAAGGAATGCATCGTAAAGGTGGAGCGGAGAGTGGCTTAAATAAGCAAATACCTGCTAATGAGTAAATATTGACCAAGAGCAGCGCAAACGTTGAACGAGTTAACCTAAATGATTCATGAGAGTTGGATTAGCTAATAAGAAACAATTTACAAAATTAGAAAATTATTAAGTTAAATCATTGAAAATTAATGGGAATTTCTTGTTTCGTGACAATGATGACAATCAAGATGTGTGAATTACAACTAGTATGATGTAATCTATTGTGTGTTCAATGACCGCGTGATAATTGATTCATTAGCCTCATTAAACCAAAGGACTAAAGTTTCCCATTGTTCATTATATTAACTCTGGACTTGTAAGCCGAATGCAAATGCAATCCATGTTCATTAAACAAAGAAAAATGGTGAAATAAAATTTGAATTTTCCAATAAAACAAGGAAAACACTTGCGCGTCTTCTTAATTAGGAAATATTTTCTTTGCATATTTCATCACATTGCATTTAATCATGATGAACGCATAGCAAACTCTATTCTTCAAAGCGCATCTTGATCTTGGTCTGGATTTTGCAGTGGATGCGAGTAAAGTATGAACTCACAATATCCAGCTGCTAATCCAAGCATTGAAAAGTGGAAACAAAAACTAGATCTCATTATGCTTATTAGGTGAAGCTTAAATCTGCCTTAATGCTCTGCTACCTTTACTCTTTTTATTTCAGCCAGCTCACCTTCTCTTCAAATGTAGATAATACAAGAAGACCTCAAACAACGAAGAAAAAGGAATCGCAAAGGCATTTTACTTGTTTTAAAAAGGTTTTTTTAAACTGACAATTGTTAATTACAGTTTCATCGTAATAAAGCAATTACAGCTATTTAATGAGTTTAATGGTATGAATGGTATTAATTATAGTATTCGGCACAGATGATTAAAATCAGTAAACCGTGCATTTCAAATTTGACGTATTTGAGTAGCTTGTGAAATTAGCGTTGTTTTGATAGTACACTTAAGAACGATTGAAATTCGTAATAAACACTAATTAATTATGCTGATTGCAGTAATTAACTCAGTGCTTATACAAACTGAAAGTAAAATCAACGACTGTGCAATGTCTTTTTCACCATCACTCTTTCCTCAGCCCAATATGCTAAATTCTGGACCAGCACTCGGGAGGCAGTAATTCGGCTCCTCCATTGACTCTCTCATACCGACTTTTCCCAGATATGGATTTTTTTCGGTATATCATAGGCAAATGCATGGATAGCATTGCCCCGGCTCAACCCTAATCTAACCAATCTTCATCCAACAGTTGCATCAGGGCTAAAAGACCGGATAGTCGTAGAGCAGACCACTCTCATCGCAGAGAAGAGAAACCATATTGCGTCGTAAATTGATGACGGGTGTATTATCAATACATAATTTTATTGTACTATGACTTTTACTCCACTTTTATCTCAGTAACACTGATAACCCCGTAATCAACATGCCTCATCTATTCCCAACAATGCCGACGCTATTCACTTCCCATCAACATTCGAAGCCAATTATTCGACCTCCATCATTTCTTTTGACATTTTCTACTCAAATTATAGCTTATATTTTATAACATACGTAGATTATGCTATCACGGTGGCCTTTTTTGCTCTTCGAGCCGATATTACGAAACAAAGCAATATTGTTATCGGCGTTATCAGGGCACAATGCCCTTATATGCAATGATAGTATTATTCAACAGGAGTGTGTTTAAGTTTCGGTAGTGCGTGACGATTTATAATTACATCGTGGAATCGAGGCTTGGGACACGCGACGCATCTGCGTTGTGGATAAATTGCACCGTGGTTCAATTGGGTTCGATTCATCGGTTGCTGATAACATTAGCGCGGTTAACTGTATCGACCTGTGTTTGATTAAACTGACCGCAGTATGGACACAAAGTGTGGAGAATCGTTATGGTGGAATTGAAGTCAATTAAGACTCAAACTACACTGACGATAGAGATATAATCAGAATGTTAGAAAAATTAACTGAAGAAAACACTTTCAATATGTTGAAAATGGCTATTTAAATAAACATACAATAATTCTTTTCAGGTGAACAGAATAAAACTCCAAATAATTTTGAATGCAACAATCAAGAAACCTTAGATAGAAGCAATGTATGACTACTGTTTTCGGCTCTTGTACATAAACATGCTTAATTATTACAATCTAAAACGGATTTCTGAATATCTGGAATGGCACCAAGTAATTACCTTCACTTGCTATTTACTTAGTTACCTTCACGGGCAAAGAGCACATCATCTTACCATGTCATGCGACCTACTCCTCCCCAGCCGATTCCAACCATGTTCAAACGCCACACAGAGACGACTTTTCCTTTGCGGCAAATTGCAAAGAGCAAGAACCATCCATGCTTCTACCCGACCAACCCACAACTTCGATAATGGTCTTTCATACCTTCTCTATATGTATCTACATGCCGACGCGGTGTGGTACAATATAATAAGGCATGCCCCAAGACTAAGTTAAAGATTAATTCAACTTGTACTGATTCATAAAAAGTGGGACTTGTACGAAAGAATTATTAGGCAAAGGTAAAAATGAAAACAGGATGTGGTATTAACCTCCATATACGTCGACAAAATCATCCTCCCTTCGCCCATTTACAGAGCATTTGCTGTTTGAACATTTGAAGCCGTCGTACCGTTATGGTGGTGGAAAGTTATAGGAGGGTTGGCGTTAACATTACCTACCTACCTACTACCCGTTGTGCTAATCTATCATACAAACTTGCACCTGGTGAAGTAGACACTACGCAATGCAGGCGATGAATTACTGGTTACTGTATGCTATTCAAAATGCACCCAATTTAATAACCCCTAAATTTACATGATAAAATTTGACATACATCATTATATTGATACGCAACTCTTCTATTTCTGTTCTTGGCTTCTTGGATAGAATTCAAGAATCATTGAATTATTTCCGCTAAAAAAAATCCTTTATTATAATGCTCGTAAAATAGCTTGGTTATTATTCATTACTATATATTACAAATGCGTATGTATTGTTCTCTGTTGATTGTATCCTGTGAGGCTATAAAATGGTGCGATAAGTATCTATACAATGCTTCATATTATAAACTAAAACGAGAAATGCACATTGCACAATAATAAACTGCTTCAAGGTTGTCTTGAGTATTCAAATAACCTAGATTAATCACGTACATCAGTGGATGATAGATAGAACTGGAAATAAACCAAATGACCTTCATGAAAATGGATAATCGTGAATGCGTATTTGAATTGTGAGATGCATCGTTGTAACATAAATAATCCTACTTTATGTTTTGAGTTTCAAAGAAGTTTTGTTTCTGCTTGATTTAACCTCACATTGTTTTCGGCTTACATTCAATTGTTTTACTTTCATTTATATGCAGGTTACTTCCTTATCTTTCCTGAAATAAGGTAAGAAACAATTCAACATTACTCAGGTACACAAATTATCATTACGAGGAAATTTGTCTGTAGTGCTAATAACATAGTTTTGGAACTTCTTTAAAATCCCCAATAGAAATATGTAAGAAAGTCAATGAACTGAAATTCTCGCTCAACTCTCGCCGTATAATAACGTGAACCTTTTTTTAAGTCGTGGAATACGACTGCACCTCGGTTACCCGTGTATTGCTTACCTTGAGTCGTAGGTGCGACGATGCAAGCAACAACGATGACCGCAGCGCACCAGCTCCAATAATGCCCAAATCTCGGCAACCGAGCACATTTTTCCTCCACGTCCAAATCCATGTCGTCGACTTCCAAATTACCAGCACTTGCGCTATTGCACTGCTTGTTCTTATTCTTCATTGCAACCACAACCGCACCGAAGAAGTCATCGTTGAGATCGCTCAAGTTACCGCAACGCGCAACAAGATGTCCACCTTTTGATGCACTTGACTATGAAGACTCTTTTGTTTTTCACCCGCACACGACTTGAGTCACTTAACAAACATCACATTCACTGATAAATTGCTCAACGCAGGATTCGCACGAAGACACCTGTGGATGCACTGTGAACCGTTACATTGGCTACATTCTCATGATGTTGCTCGCTGTTCTTTTCGCGCTGGGAGTTTTTGAAGGTGGTAACACTTGGTTTCCGATTGTACGAGTTTGGATGCGATTAATTCTAGTTGAAGGAAACAAGTGGCATGTTGCAGTTGAGAATTTGCACGATTTGCACAATAATTCTCAAAGACACGAGATGCGCACAACATAAACACGAGACGAGATGTGCGTCCGTACCAGCGGATTTGCAACGAACGCGCGCGTTGAACCGGTGCAAGTTGAGTGCGGCGAGTGTTTGTAACTTGTGGTGCATGCGCACGAGGTCGCATTCCAAAGAATGCCTTAGTAGGCAACAAATTTACCTGAGCTCTGCTACATACAACGCCCTCTGATTGTCGGAGATCGTATTAAAACAACACTAATTAAAATGTTTTTCCATAATTAAATACACGCAAACCGCTTAGAAATGAAGATTCTAGATTATTCTTGAATACCACAGAAACTATCTACACATTAATTTAAATTTTAATAGATTTAACTTCTTTCTTTTAAGGGTTTATTATTTTGAGAAACTTTTTGGTGTATTATAATGCAGTAAGAGAAATAATGGAAGAAATTGATTTAATATATAAGAGGAAATTATGTGCGGATGCCAATGCATGTAAATGAAAAATATTGTTGACCCCTTTCACATTGTATGCATATATTGGATGAGGTTTACTTTAAGTCCACTGTAGATGCCGTTAATTGTTTGAGCGTTCCAATAGTGTTTAAATCCTAATTGTTTGTCTTTCTAACTTACATGACTTTAGTCGGTTTCACTCATAAACAGGATATTTATTGGAATTAATTAATTTTAATTAATTAGATTCATTAAAAAAATATTTAAAATGTGATATCTTTAAAATATATAACAACAATCTTCTGTATTAAATATAATTAGATAATAACATCAAAAATGTTTTAGTTGTATGGAATAAAGGAAAAAATTACACCCAATTCATATCTGCTCCATAAATAAATTACAAACTAGATTGGAAACGCAAAACAAACCAATTATCCAATCAATTTCACTATCCAACTCAAATAACTTTGGTAAATATGCCTATACATTAACGACAATCATTTATAAACGTAAGTTTCCATAATTTTTCATATAGTTGCTTCAAATATGTGGAGCAAATTATTCTTCTCTTTCGTGGTTATCCAAATTGCAAAGGCAAAGTTTGAAGACAGTGAGTTAATTTTCACTCTTCTAACTTCAAAACATTATAATTCTGTTTCATTGGTATCCTTTTATGTTTGCCAGGCTTCAAACAAGGGTAGTAGAAATGTAGATTATTGAAAATGTGAAATGTTATTTCATAATATTCTTCATGCCATTCTTACAGAAATTGCCGCAACAACAAAACTCTATTCTAAACATGGAATTTCCGCTTTGTTTCATAAAGATTTCAATGGTTTCTTTGCCGAATACAAAGCTGTTGAAAAGATATTAATCGTTTTAGATACTTGTTGCAATTTTACTGAATTCATACTTCAGAAGGCAAATGAGTATCAAAAATTTGGGGCTCCGAACAAATGGCTACTTATTAATCAACATTCAGAATTGGGAAGTTTGTTTGAAGAAACTGATGTGTTGGTTGATAGTGATATAACCATTGCAACAAAGACTAATATTCAAAGCGACAATGAAAGACACCCAGTTGAAGAATCCATATCTAATTATGATTTAGTAAAGATATATAAACGTAAAATAAACACCGAAATTATAATTGAACATTTTGGAACTGTAATTGAAGGAGATTTTCATCTAAATCCAAATTTTATTAAAACTACTGCAAAGCGACGTCAAAATCTACATAATATCGCATTGAACAATTGTATTGTTATCACACATAATGATACGTCTCAACATTTGCTAGATAAAAAGATGAAGCATATTGATTCAATCACAAAAGTGAATTACGTTTTCATGCTCCACATGGCTGATATGTTAAATGTTAGCATGAATTTTTCTTTTGTTGACACTTGGGGATATTTAGGAAATGATTCACAATGGAATGGAATGATTGGAGAATTGACCAGAAAACATGCTGATATTGGAGGTAGTACAATGTAATGTTAATCAATCAACAACGAATACATTTTGATGAGTTTACAGGAACAGCTTTGTTTTTCACAAGTGATCGTGTAAGGATCATCGACTATCTTGCAATGACCACGCCAACCAAATCAAAATTTGTTTTTCGACAACCGAAATTATCCTATGTTATGAATGTTTATACTTTGCCTTTTGACTCAAGAGTATGGATTGCTTGTTTAATGTCGGTAATAATCACTGCAATTGGATTATATTTTGGAGTGAAATGGGAATGGTATAAGGGTAGAAACTATGTAAGGCTCTACAAAGTACCCTGTGATTAAATAAACTCTTTTTTCTTCTCAATAATTAGGTGAAATATCCAAATGTGTCCAACTCTGATGAACTCCGAGACAATCCAATCGACGTTGGTTTTGTTGCTTTCGCCGCAATGTGTCAACAAGGAGCAAATGCAATCCCTTTCAGTATGACAGGACGAATCATTGCAATTGTAATGTATACATCTTTAATGTTCCTGTATACTTCATACTCTGCTAATATAGTAGCACTGCTGCAATCTACCTCAAATTCCATACAAACTTTAGAAGATTTGTTGAAGAGTCCTTTGCAAGTTGGAGTTGATGATACTGTTTTTAACCATTTCTACTTTCCGGTAAAACACTATAGACGCAATTTGATAGTATAAATGCAATCAATAAATATTAACTTTCTAGAATGCTTCGGAACCAATTCGGAAAGCTATCTATCAACAAAAAGTAATCCCATCAGGTCAACCGCCAAGATTTTTCCCGATTGAAGAAGGTGTGAGACGTTTAAGACAAGGATTGTTTGCGTTCCATATGGAAACAGGTGCAGGGTATAAAATAGTGAGTGAGACTTTCTTAGAGGATGAAAAGTGTGGACTTCAAGAAATTCCGTTCCTTCAAGTGCCGGATCCATTCCTAGCTGTACAGAAGAATACTTCTTACAAGGAAATGATCACTATTGGGTAAATTGTTAACTATAAGCAACATACTGGTAAACATACATTGAATACAAGTTTAAGGAAAATATACGAAAGTGGGATACAACATCGTGAAGTGTCCTTGCTGTACACCAAGCGTCCAACTTGTATGTCTCGTGGGAGTTCTTTTATGGGCGTCGCAATCGCCGATTGTTATCCTGCTGCATTGGTTCTTGTAATTGGAATAGCAATTGCTTTCTCTATATTTATTCTAGAATTGTTTACATATCAATTTAAGCATTTTAAGCTTACCTAGAGTTAATATTGAATGTGGAATCAATGCAAAGTAAACTTACAAAATAAGCACTGATCATATTATCTGCAGTATAAAGAATTAATAAACTACGCTTGCAAGATTATTATTTTATGATGCTAATTAAAATATTTAATATTCAAATATTTGCTTTAGTAGTTTTTTCTTATTAATTCTATATAAAAAAAATAATAATAAATTAATTGTGAAGTCTTTATGAAGTCAAAATTATTTCCTTTGAAGAAAACTTCATCTCCATTCAAGTTCTTGAATAAATCCTATCCTAATTTACACAGCAAATAATCTAAAAATATGATCATGTTTGATTAACAACTCAAGAGCTTATAAGGAACTTGAGAAAATCATATGTAAACAGAATAGAAAGACTAGATAATAATGGATAAGTAAACGAAATGTAATCGATCACACAAGATTAAATAATTCTGTTGGAATCACGAAAAAATGATGGAAGATCACTAAGAATATTGGATTACTCT